>QKMX01350645.1:4638-17559 GCA_003401595.1 Venustaconcha ellipsiformis
CTGAAACAATGCTTAAACTGATTCCGCTAAGACTAATTTTAAGATATAGAATGTGTAATTCTAATATAATCAACCTTAATATAAAAACATAAGATATATTTTGAAAACAAGGTTTAGGGTAAACTTAGTGGAAATTTCTATAACATTTTAAACAGAATTTATTTATAGAAAATTATGATACCATAATCAAAGCTGTATTTAGAACTCAAACCTAGTAAACATATTTACCCTACACCATATTATACATTTGGGCTCAACTCCTACCCTCAATTATGGATAAAAGTCAATTACACACAATGCAAATTAAATATACATAACATATAATAATCACATTAAAAAATCAACACACAATACACGTTAAACATACATAACACTACAGCGGTGATGTATTCCACCCACTTGGGTAATAACTAGGACAGATTTCCAAGATGAACTCTAAGTTTTAATAGACCCTTATGCCCGTTAAAGATTCATTGTCTCTACTAGAAAAGTTAATTGCACTCCGCTATATGCACAGATCTGCTGCTGTTTCAAAGATCTTGTGACTTGGGACTGGAATCATAGCGAAAAATGACCGAAATACTGCTATTTACACCTCCACACAATATTTCATGTAATTTTTTATGAGAAATATATAAAGTACTATTTAATATTATTCTGATATTCCACTGATAATTAAAAACACCTCGGAATTATAAATATCTCAGATTTATTTAATTCTTCAATTATTACTACGTTATTATGAAATCAACAAGAAATAAATGCATATACAAATTTAATCGTTTAATTTGCATCTTGCACGTTATTTCGGTTTTGAAAAACGTTTACAGCACTATGGAAATTTATTTTCTATCTTAATAACCGTCAAACAAACAAAATAAAAAGACAGAACTATTTGAGGTCTTTGAATATTCCTGCATGAAGACGACACTCTACAATAAGAACATTTATGTATTGCAGGTGACATATACAGCTGGGTCTCAATAAACAAATTATAAATGTTTAAATATCCTCTCCTACTTTATTATTTCGAACTTTGGCATCTCTTCTTTGATTACTAGTTCTATATCCGAGGCTGTCGTCATCTTTTGAAATCAAACCAAACTTATTTTGAAACCTAACAAAATTTTAAACTTCATAAGTTTTGGCATTTTCTCAAAATCCGATACATTTTATCTTGGAATTGTGGGATTGTGGTCTGCGTACTAGATTTAATTGCCTCCGAAACTGAAGAGCTGGACAATATGTAAATCTTCGCATCTCCGAAACTATAGATTTGACAAAGGAGTGCTTCAAAAAGCATGGGTAATGTTGCGTTTTGCAAAATCAACATTTTTTTTACGAGGAATTTTACTAAGTTTAAATTATAATCAAAGCATATATTAAAATGGCATTATCAAGTTATGAAAATAAAGAAAGCAGTCGGTCACATGTTTAGAACTATTTTATTATTCTTAACATACAGACTCAGAGCTGGTCGGCGTAGGGACACGATTTAAGGAAAGGCTTCATGATCAGTTTATACAAACATGGGATTCATCCATCAGTATCTCGACAAAAGCTGACACATATAGAATTTTTAAAACGGAATTAAAATTAGTACATTATTTATTTAAAGACCTATCAAAAATGAATAAGGTAAATATAATATGTAATCTCTGCTTACGGATAAAGAAGGGAAGATGGGAGAATGTGCCTAGATATAAAAGATTGTATACGCTTTACGTGCAGAACGGTGTGGGTGATGAATTTAATTGTCTCCTTGAATGTAGCTATTTCAGAGAACAAAGAAAGCAACTACTACCCAAACACTTGTATACGAGACCAAATGTCCCAATGCCGTGCTATATTGCGAGTTAAATACAATATAAAATAATCTATTTTAGCTCATATAAAGGCATTTTCCGTAAACAGTTTTCTTCTGAACACTGGGCTGATTTTGTTTTTAAAACCTAAAAATATATCGCTTTAAGTTCATTACGCACAATACGTGATATTTACTATAACACCAACGCACTAGCTAGGCCAGTTCCTATTGTCAATAGCCCCTAACGAAACCTTAGTAAAAACCTCATCCATATGTATACTTACACGAACGTGCCCCAATATTAAAGAACATTTAAATATGAATCATATGCAATTATATGCCGAACCGCAATAAATATAAAAATAAAATAAATAAATAAATAAATAAATACACTTCTGGCAGTAATAAAAAGGCGTAGTCTTGTGGTCTAATGATATTCCACAAGCATACCGATATATCTTGTCACCATTGCGTGCTACTCGTCCATGACCCAATGCATGATGTTTGCGAATGTATACCACCAACGTTTGTACTGTAGCATGCTCCCCATGATAAAATGATTCTTTTTGAATGCAAAATTCAAACCAGGAGAATTTTATTATAACTTCACCTCGATTTAACGTACTAGTGAAATCATATACCTTTAGAATCCAGTTTAGTAACAATGTGTTTCAACTCCGATTCTGAACAGTGCTGCCCCAAGGCATGCATCAGCGGTGCCAAATCGCTGGTCTTGACCTTGTTTTTGCCTTGACTATACAAACTGAATCCTTCTCTACATTCTGAAAATTGAAGAAGTGAAATTTTTGATTTCACTGTTTTTACGTAAGTATTTTGCGTCATTTCTGATTTTGAAAAAGAAAATGTTATTTGTTTGTGATGTCTACGTTTTTGGACGTGTGCTATCATTGGGTAATGTCCGCGGTTCAGACGAATACGTTTGTAGAGGGCGGGATTCTTACTTTATGACACTTGCATACGGGTTAAAATCATACTTGTGGTAAATAATAAAACATCCTGGTATTTAAACGACAGGTTGTGCGTGGAGCGAAAGTAAAATTGACTCTTTTTCATCAAAATTCATGTGTCGTGTTAACTTTATCTAAGATTAATTGATATAGGAATAGATTGCATATTTAGTCATAAAATTTTTCTTAATAATTATAGAAACATTCCATAAATTAGTAATGTTACAACGTAAAAGAACAATATGTATATTCAGAGTTATACTTGCCAGCGATTTGCTCATCTGACAACTTTTTCGCCTGCAATAAAAAAGGACCTGTAAATCAAGCCTGTTTCAAACGAAACTAATGCGCTGAATAGATGTAGTTGAAATTTAATGGCATTAGTTAGGGATCATTTGATTATCATGGATTAGTTTGAATAGTTATGAGTAAAACTATTTTCCGATTCCATGGTAAATAGCAAAATTTTATCTGAAGAGCTTATCCGCTTATATCAGTTATACCAGACGTTCAACAAAAATATGCGAGTGGAAACTCCGGATGCAGAGGTGAAACTTAATTTACACGACAAAGCAAACGAAGGTCAAGGATGTATTGACTCTAGAGTGGTTGTTTACAATTCCTAAAGGCCCATCCCTTCACAAATTTCGTGGACGATAAAATAAAACCTCAAAGATTTTTTAAGTCCTTTGGAGACGTATACACTTTCGAATCTGCACGTTCTGTGGACATGATACAATTGAATACTTTATGCACAGTGCGTATGGTAAACTTGAATAATTTGTGCATTGTTCGTATGATACGGTTGCATGCTTTATGTACTGTGCATATGATACATCTGAATATATTATGTACTATGAATTTGATACAATTGAATTCTTTATGTACCGTATTTATGGTGATATTGAATACTTTATGTATTGTGTGTATGGTTAAATTGAATACTTTATGTATTGTGTGTATGGTTCAACTAAATACTTTATGTATTGTGTGTATGGTTCTACTAAATACTTTATGTACTATTTCTATGATTCAACTGAATACTTTATGTGGTGTGTGTTTGATAGATTTTAATTTTTTAATTCGTGTGTATATGATACAATTGAATAATTTATTTAGTGTGTATATGGTACAGTTGAATACTTTATGTAGTGAGTGTATGGTGCAATAGAATACTTTATGTACTATGCGTATCATATAATTGAATACTTTATGTACTGTGTGTATGGTACAATTTTTACTTTATGTAGTGCGTATGATACATTTAAATCCTTATGTAGCGTGTATATGATACAATTTAATTCTTTATGTACTGTGCGTATGGTACAGTTAAATACTTTATGTAGTGTGTGTATGGTACGATTGAATACTTTATGTACTATGCGTGTATGTGTAGTTCGTCCATCAAGTTGATGAGGATCACATTAGTCATCCAGTGTTTTATCGGGAACAAATAGTCTGTGGGTGCATAGGTGGCCGATGAGGTCCATGTGCGCCCTGAATGTTCTGTGGCAATGTGGACATGGGATGGTAGCAATGCTGATCTAGGGGATACTTGCTCTGGATTTCCTGGCTTGTCCTGTTGGCCTCGCAGCTTGTAGAACCTTTTGTGATGGAAGAGCGCCACACGACCCTGGGTAGTCTTCTCCCACGTATCATAGTTTATGCTAAAATTCTTCAATGATGTCGTCAGGGTGCTCTTGTATCGCTTTATCTGACCTCCTTTGTTGTGTTTACCTTGTTCAACCTCGCCATTAAAGAGTTTTTTTTTCGGAGGCCTGTGATCTGGCATGCAAGCTACATGGCCTGCCTATCACAACTGTGACTGCATCGAGATGGTGTAAATACTGGGAAGGCGTTTTGTTCGGGTAAGGACCTCAATATCTGGGATCCTGTCGTACCACTTGATGTGTTTAGAAATCTTCTGAGGCAGGTAGTGTGGAGGTCGTTCCCCTTCATGGCATGGCGCTGGTACGCTGTCCAGGTGTTGAAAGCATATAATAACACAATGAGTACAATAGTTCTGTACAACTTCAAATTTGTCTCAAGACTAATGCCTCTTCTGTTCCAAACCTTGGCATGTAGTCTGCCAAATGCTGAGCTGGCCTTTGCAAATCTGGCATAACTTCGTCATATATTATAACATTCTGGGACAGAGTGCTGCCAAGATAGGTGAACCTGTTTACTGCGCTCAGTTTGTAGCCATTGACTGTGATTTTTCTGCTCAGCAAACAGTTTTCCTGGGGCTTACTGATACATAATTTCAGTCTTCGTTATGTTGATGGTAAGGCCGAAATTTGTGCAAGCATTAGGGAACTTTCCGACGCTGAGTTGCATGCCAGCTTCAGAACCAGCGCTGAGGGTGCAGTCATCAGCAAATAGAAAGTCTTTGATGATGTTTGTTGTGACCTTAGTTTTTGCTTGGAGCCTCTTGAGGTTGAACAGCTTGTCATCAATTCGGTATCTAATGCTGATTCTCACGTCAACATTTTTGACGTCATCAGTCAGCATGGCTGAGAACATGAGGCTGCAAAGTGTTGGTGCCAGTACACAGTCCAGCTTCACTCCGTTTGAGACAGGAAAGGGATGTCATGTCTCGCCATTGTTCCGGACTCTAGCTTCCATTCCGTCGTGAAATTGCTGGACCATGATGATAAATTTCCTTTGGCATCCATACTTGGCCATGATTTTCCACAGGCCCTCTCTGCTAACAGTGTCGAAGGCCTTGGTAAGATTGATATAGATAGAAAAAAGAGCAGTATTAGTATTCTGCTCTTGGCTCTTCTCTTGCAACCGCCTAGCAGCGAGCACCAGGTCAATGGATGGTTCCACGCTCCTTCCAGAATCCACAATGGCTTGCTGGTAGGAGTCGACGGTCATGGTGTGATGTGAGACGGATGGATGAGAATCCTGGCGAGTATCTTGCCTACGATGGAGAGCAAAGAGATACCTCGGTAGTAGTCAAAAGCCTGAAGATTTCCTACAGGTGTATACTAGCAACATCTTTGAATTACTGTGTGATAGTCTTTTTTGTCACATGAGATGAAACAACTGATGAAACGTTTCAGTCACAACTACACCGCCTTCCTTGTATATCTCTGCTGTGATTGAATCTGAGACAGGAGCCTTGCCACTAGAGAGCAAACTATTGCTTTCTGAATCTCTAACATGGTTGGTAGATTATCCGGTGATTCATTGACTGACACTTGGGGGAGCCGATCAGTGGGTTCATCATTGATGGATGTTGAACACAGTTGAAGTGATCAACCCACCTTTCGAAAATCTTCTCTTTGTCTGTGAACAGTGTTTGCCCATCAGCACCGAGGAGATGGGATGATCCCGATGATGATGGGCCATAGACTTTATTCAGCGCATTATAAACCTCTTCGAATCATGCTTGACAGCTATGTTATTGAAGGCATCTTTCTTTGAAGTCGACTTTGGATAATTWATGTGTGCTTTGTGGATGCGATGATTTTTATCCAGCAGCTGCCTAATATTGTTTCGCAATTTTCATCAAACCAGTCCTAGTGCTTTCTGGAGGAAGGCTATACAATCTCTGTGGCGGTATTATAGACCAGCTCTGTAAGGGTCGCTCAGGCTTCCTCCATATTCTGAATGTCCAGAGGGTAGATTGAAGACGGTTTTCTATAGAGTGCTGACAAAGGTTCTTTTGGAGTTCAAATTCTTCAGCTAGGATATATTTAGTCGTTTTGAAATTTTCTTGTCTTGTGGGTGTCTTTTAGGTTGGATACGGATGTTTTGCTTGGAGACTAAAAGACGGTGATCAGTACAACATTCTGCATTTCACATGGACTTGGTCACCCATACATCCTTCCTGTCCCTCTTCAAGACTATCACGTAGTTAATGAGATGATAGTGCTTGGATCGGGGATGCATCCATGTCGCCCTGTTGTGGGTAAGAATGTGGGAGACTGAGTTGGCGATGAGCAGTTCATACTTTGCTCAGGTCTGAAGCAATAGAAGACCATTGCTGTTTCAGCGACTGACGACATACTTTCCAATGACCCCTTCACAGGAGATGTTGTGAGAGCTGACTCTTGCATTGAGGTCACAAAGGATGATGAGATTGTCAGATTTGTGAACAGAGGTTATGACAGAGTTCATTTCTTTATTTAAAAATTGTCCTTTGTTGCATCTGGATTGGCCATGGTTGGAGCGTTGGTACTGTTGACATGCTTACTTCCATTCGACCAGAGGGAGATTAATGTTCAAAAGCCTGTCAGTCACACCCTTTTGAAGTCCAGCTGGCTTGTTAACAAAATCTGTCTTCACTGCAAAGCTTAATCCAGCTTCATGTCACTCCTCACTCCCTCTTCCGCACTAAACGTAGGTGTAGCCAGCTCCCCTATCACAAAGATCGCCTGCAAGACGGGTTTCACTCAAGGCTGCAATATCGATGTCATATCTGGCTAGCTCCCTGCCAATCAACGCAGTTCTCCTCAGAGGTCTGTCAGCATCACTTTTGTCCAAAGGTGTGCGCACGTTCCATGCGCCGAGAGTGAGAGGAACGATTTTCATCTTTTTCTTTGTAGTGTTTCCACCGTTGATGTAGGTCCTCTCCAGGCGCGGTTGTCTGACTAGGAACGGACGGAACAGACAATTTTTAGAGCATCTTCTAGTCCCTTCCTCATTCGATGGAGTTTAGCATTGCGAATTCTGAAAAGGGCTGCTCAGTCGCTCAGGGGGCTGTCTTACTCCACTGCTGCTCCGTGTCGGTGAAGAACGACCATATGGTCTGAGCCGCCTTTTTTGCAGATTTTCGGCTGCGGCTGCCAGTGTACCCACACCTGACGCTTCGTCGCTCGTCCATCGCAACAAAACTTTTGGGAGAAGGATGACCAAGTATCTTGCGCATTGACATTGTTTAAAGTGAGGAAGAGTTGCGAGTCATCGACCTTACTCGCTCGTCCAAGGCCATCTGTTTCTAGTGGAAAGACAAGGTCAAGACGGCTGAAGATGGAATCGGATTCAGAGGATGACCAAGACTAGCTACATCCCTCTTCCTGCTCTTTGTGCTCCACATAGCGTTGATGAGAATCGCATTTCTGTCCGTTGATCTAGCTGTCGGTTTTTCCGAGCAGTCTTCACATGCGCTAATGTTCCCCAACCTGAGTTGCTACCCCTCCAATACACTCCCGTGCTATGTGTGTCATACAATACTTTATGTTTTGTGTGTATGGTAAAATTTAATACTTTATGTACCGTGTGTATGATGCATTTGAGTACTTTATATAGTGTGTATAGAATACAACTTAATGCTTTATGCAGTATTGGTATGATACATTTTAATACTTTATATACTGTGCATATGAAGCAATAGAATACTTTTTGTACTGTTTCAATAATACAGTTGAATACTTTAAGTCGTGTGCGAATGATACAATTGAATATTTTGTACCCCTTCCCCCAAACGTCCGTAGAATAAGATACAGCAGCGGCGCAAGTTAGTTAAAATATTCATCTTATTAAGTATGTAATATTTAAATTCTGAATAAATCAGCTATAAAATGGAAACAGTTATGGTATGCGAAAGCATCTAATAAGCGTATGTGGACCTACCATGTTCAGTTTACAAGGCCATTCTTTGCAGTAGACAGTAGAGTGTCTCTTAGAATAACATATCTTCAGTTGTCGCTGACAATGTTCTATTCCTGATGTATCAAATCTACTGAATATACATAGCCTTGGAATACCGAGTGAAGTTCCATATAAGTACCGGCATAAGTGGTATTTTGTTTTCATATATGTAAGAGGTTGTGTACACTGCTTGTATATATTTTGTAGGGAAATGTTATCTATCTTGTTATATTGCATGTTAATTTCTTGACCTGCGACTGGATATATACAAAAAACATGCGAGCGTAAGGTTATGTTCAGTTCGGTGACTATAAAGATAACTGAAGACAACAAGCAATACACACAATGAAGCAATTGTATGCACGCAATGGTGCATGAGAAATGAAGATAAATGTAAAGTAGATACACATGCAGTTTAACTGTTTAATCATCACGTGGTCATAATATTTAGAAGGTGTGCCAAAATAGCGGAGACGACGAATATTATCCTTATATCACTTTAAACGGTATATGTTTACAGTAGTCAACGTGGAAAGTACATAAAATATCAAAAAGAGTTACTAAGGACTTTGCCAAAACTTTCTAAGCTTACAACACTCTCTTTAAAAATGTTTCTTTTTTATTGATAATATGGCTATAATTTAAAACCTTGAAAATAGTTAATGAGATATTAAAATAAAATAATGCAGAAAATATTGTAATAATATCAAACAGTAACTAATAAATATTTATGACAGAATCATATTACTGTAGGCTAAAACTAAAAACAATTAAAAGTTGAGGTTGATCGGGAGGGGAGGGGACAGCTAAAAGACTTGTAAACTTTGTCTCGGGTGGTATAAATGTTGTAAGCAAATGTATACCAGATATATGTTTGCTTAGTGTCAAGACATAAGCAGGTCTCTTAGTTGTTGTTACACGGCTGGTAGACTACGTCATAACCAGGATAACCACCATAAAGGTCCATGCTTCTGGTTTCTTTATTTTCCTCGCATCTTGAATAGGACTGTCTAAAACACCTGTCGAATTGCGAGGAAAATACATGTATTAATCTTATTGTCTTAGATTTTGAAAACATTCGCGCACAATGACAATTTTAACTGAATCCTTTTGCCATCTAAGTATTCGTACACATATAACGCTCGTGACATGTATAAACGAGTCTTTCTAACGGAATATGCCCTTTTGCTGGCAAGTTGTCCCACCGCTTTGAGTGTTTTTTTTTACCTCGAAACTTTTAACAACTTTAGAGAATGATGATTTAAATAAAGATCTGAACTCCCCTGTCCAGCGTTACAAGGAGATTGTATAGGCACTCATCTGGGATCATACACTGCCGACCTTACTATTGTCCGAGTTGCAATTTTCAAGATTCTGTGAAATAGTTTCGTTCGGCATTTACTGACACTGAATCAGAATGTTACAAGAAACCGAATAGCAAAACCTAAGGTTGTTTAAAAGATATCCTCTGAGTGGACCATAAAGTTCGACATGATGTAGGTTGTCGGAATATAATCCATGGTGGAAACTGTCAGGAATCCGTGTTACGTACATCTGTGAAGATCAGATTTTAATCAGATAGTAGAATCACTGACCACGAATGTACAAACCACCCCTTCCCACTGAAAGTGCTAACAGTAGGGATCAAAAACAGGAACCGTAGGGATCAAAAACAGGAACCAAGATGTAACATTCCGATGGGAAAGTCACAAATGTTCCTTTATCGCAATATATCTCAAAACTGGTGAACCGAGCTGATCCTTGAGAGTCATTCAACTGTATAGCCAATTGGAACATTCTCTGCTTTTCCTTCACATGAATATTCCAAAAAAGGACTAGAAATAAAAGAAGAAAAATCAATACAGTTGGTAATCTTGTTCAAGTCTATATATGCAGTGCCCTTAATGTAAACAACCACATTATTTATACAGATAAGTTACGATTCACCAGCTTCTTGTTATAATACAGGTGTGAACGGGGGCTGATGGAAAACATTATCATTGTCGGTGAGCTTTTTAGTATAAATACCACCTTTTCTTTCATCCAATTCGTCAAATGAAGTTCGTGATGCAAACAGAAATATGTAGTGCAATTTAAATCTCCTAATGCAGACATTGAATTTGTCTGTCAGAAGCGCTTATCGGTCGAAATCAGTAATGAAACAATTTAGTGTTGAAACAAAACGTATCCTAAGTGTTTAATCATGGAAATCATTCATATTTTTCATAACTTTATTAAATTCCATTCAAAATAAATAATGGGGTCATCTGTTATACTTCATATCAAACTCTCGTGATTACTGTGATTATTACCGTCCCAAACTTGTCAGTATGCATGTTTTCGGTGGATATGTGTGTACGAAACTGAAAAACTAATAATAACTATGCATTTTAAGATAGGTTTGCTGAGACATTTACAAGAAGAAACGATTGAGTTCATTCGTTACAGATATAATGCGCTATCGTATAGAACTTAATGATAGACTCGAATGTCTTGATATCAGTATAGTCCATTTTGTCTTCGTTGGGTTTTTACCATATGGCTTTGCGTGACAAGAATTACACCTGTCGCCGTAAACACGCGCTTGTCCTGTTATATCGCCACAATCAATACCTCGATGTTACCCATTTACTAATAATGACCTCAACTCCTAGTCATTATCTGCGTATAGACTTTAATTATCTTATACTACTGAAGCAATACAATACCTCTTTGCCGCTATGCGAAATTTTGTCAAGGAGACACGTTGAATGAAAGACACTGTATATTCCATGTTTATGTGCTCCAAAGACTTATCAAGTTTTATGTGCACCTCAAAATAACCATTGTTTAAAATATAAGTCATCAATGCAAAACTATCAAACGCCATTATCGGCAACGTGAGTTGTCTCAGTTATTCATGTTGTACACTGGTAAAGACTGTGCTTACGTTAATAACCAGTCGAAATAGTTTTAGCCTTTTCCATGCTTTGAAAGATTCTTCAATTCTCTGACAGCGACTCAGACCAATATGTACATTCGTCAGGGTGAAAAGCTATCCAAGTCACACGTTCCTTATGCCAATTTACACCTAATGTTTTCACATCTTTAATAGTCAGAGACCTTAAATACAGATCTGCAACCAGTCGGTTAGACCTGTAAAGGGCGAGATTACGTATGTAGATCAAAACAATCGAGCAATCAACTGGCCCAAAGGGTTCTGGGGTTTGTAAAAAATTCCAACTTGAATGCCTTCCCAACTCAAAATGATATTACTCTGTAAAACTTTCATTAAGTCAAATTTGGGGTCAGTATGACTAGTTTAATACCCCTCCCCAATATTTGTGAAAACAGGTTTAATTCAGTTAAATTATGTAACAGAAAGAATCAGAACCAAAACGTTTTGTAAGCTCAACAAACAATTATCAATGCTATATAATAAAAATTTAAGAGGAATTTACAGTATTATAAATTGAATCCCAAATAATACTGAAAAAGTTCTATCAAAGTCCACAAGAACGAATAGTTCCATATAAATTTCAGATTCAAGGATATACGGGTCTGCCAAGAGTACTGACGTGTCAAAATGGCGTCGTCCAAAACTCCTTCTAATAATTCACAATAGTTACGTAATAATATTCTAAACCAATGTTTGTTATTGTCGTTTGTGTGCGTTATTTATTTTGATGTAACAGATTCAGTACAGTGATGTCCAATGTCCATATACACGTCGTTCTGTTGTACGTGAGGTGAGTGAGTAGTATATGAGTTGCTTGCATTGCATGTACCTAATATGCAACCACCGATTACATTAACAAGTTCCCTGTTCCATTGTTAACTTCTCTAACGACGAGTGAACTTTAGTATAGTCGAATGAGCTCTTTACTTCAACTGAATAATCCAAAGAAATGGGTTTTTTTCTCTCAGATAATATCTGGATACAACATAAAATAGGTCTGCAGACTTGACGTTGCAATCAGAACACACATCCAAAACACACGAAATAAAAATAAGAATAAAAGCCGAAACACGCATATTATCACTACTAAATACGTAAGAAATTGCAAATTTCCAACATCGAAAAAGAATTCACATAATTTAACCAATCCAGACGTAACTAACTTGATTCTCCTAAGATACTACCTGACCTACCTGTCCATTTGGAAAATTCAGAAACTCGTAAACATATTTACTAATAATTTTATTATTAGTAACTGTCAACACATACGCAAGCATCTAGTTATAGAGCTTATGCAATTTTACGTTCTTTAATGTCTTAAAATAGAACCTGTAAGCGTACCAAATTTCAATTAAAGATAATCACTATAATTTACAACCAGGAGTAAAAATTACAAAAATGACAGATATACATAACTTGTACAAATAGTTAGCATGCAACGATTGAGTTACATTTTATGCAATTGAGACGAGATACCTATTAAGATGTCTCCTCACAGCCAATCCAAGTCTTTAATCGCAAATCCAAAAGAAAGAGTTACACGCTTCTGTCAAAGCTACACAAACGCTTTCGTTTCCACAAGCAAATACATACATACATACATACAT
>QKMX01350651.1:6313-16747 GCA_003401595.1 Venustaconcha ellipsiformis
TCACTACAATGTCTGCAGTGTGGCAGTTCATAGTGATGTATAGAACTGGGTCATCATGTCACAGACATGGAACATCATGTCCCACCTAGTCACATCCTGACACCAGGCCAATGAGTCATAACACTAACCTCTTAATGCTGAATGCTATGTGAGGTAGCTGCTAGTACCATTTTTATGTCTTGGTTATGATTCAGCCAGGGATTGAACACACAATTTCCTGCATCTGAGGCTAATGCTCTAACCACTTGGGTCACTGTCTGATAGAATTGGACCATTTATTTGTGTTAGATTGGACCACTTGTTTATGTCTGATGGGAGCTAACCATTTGTTTGTGTAGGATTTGACCATTTGTCCAAGTCTGATAGAATTGGACCATTTGTTTGTGTGAGATTGGACAACTTGTCCATGTATGATGGGATTTGATCATTTATTTGGTTGGGATTTGACCATTTCTCGATATCTGATGGAATTAGACTATATATATGTCTTTTTCTTTATCAAGAGTACATTTTCATTTGTTCTTTAGAAGTTAATATCAGTTATTGAACTCAAGGCTTGAGAATCTATTTTCAACAATTTTAATAAACTTGTTTTGCTTTTCATTTGTACCAGCTATCAATGTAAAAGTAATTTAGTGATCAATATTAGAGCACTGAGCTAATTTACTGTAGTTGTCGTGTATATGAGAATAAATTCCCTTCAATTTAAGGATTTAATGTTTGTTACTCTTTTATTTTAAATGTCTATTAAACATTTCTGACATCTTTATCTTTTATTTTAAATGCTTATGTTATTTAGAAGGTTTTTATCTTTTTGAACTTTTCTACCATCTTTTTTGTCACTTTCAATCAGCACTGTATAACTGGAATTAAGGTATCTCTGGTAGCTCACTCGCCTTTACCATTTATTGCCCTCTCACTTCTGTCTGCATGGGTTTGAGTATTAGACTTAGCCAATGTGAAGTATGTGAGATATCTTGTTTTAAGCTTCCCATGGGTCAGTAGTTCTTACTGGTGCTTTCCAGGGTTGTTCCTCCATCAGTCATACTGTATGGCTTATTTTGTGCTGAAATTTGGTGTCAAACCCAAAACACCACAAGAAACATTCCTTTAAACGCTATACAAGTCAGCATACTGTAAATTTTCATACTTTCAGATGTTTCATATGTCAGTCAGAAAAAAAATACTTTTTTGTACTTTTGTGGCTCATGCTATGGTTTTGTCTTGTTGAAAATATGTACATAATAATAATTTTGATTTTAGCAATAATTAATAAATGCACACAGAATCACAGACAAGACAGTATTTGTTTAATTGGATCTTTATATACACATAGTTATTGTATATATAAATGTTGTCTTGAAGGTGCTACATTGCCCAGTATATTTTTTTTTAACAGACCAGGTGAAAAAAGCCATGTAAAAAAAATCATTTGGTTCTCAGACATCTGAAACAGCCAGTGATGGATGGAGTTTTTATTTTTTCTTCTTTAAAGGTACACACATAGGAACTCTATTTACAGAACACGAAAGGGGCAGAAATCCAGTGAATACAAGGTGTAAATGATAAATATGTTTTGTCCCTTTGAAAGATGGATGAATGGGTGACTTATTTATTTTTTGAAAGGCAGTAGAGATTTTATGCAGTTTTTTCATTTCTAATGAGGCAGAATATGATAACTGAACAGTTCTTTTTAAATGTGCCATATATTGGCTTTTTTGAAAAAAATGAGAGTACTATAGTGCTCTGTCTTTAAAATTGACTTGACTAGTTCTGATTCTAATCACAGCGACATAGATGACGTGATTCAGAGGGCCAATAACACTGAGTTTGGCCTTGCCTCAGGAGTCTTCACCCGTGACATCAACAAAGCCATGTACATTGCTGATAATATTCAGGCTGGAACTGTTTTTGTCAACACGTACAACAAAACTGATGTTGCTGCACCTTTTGGAGGATTTAAACAGTCTGGCTTTGGGAAAGATTTAGGTACGTGCCTAATCAAATTTTGATACATTATCAAAAATAATTTCTACTGTTGTGGTGTGAGAATGAAATTCTTTTCATATAATCACTTAATATGCTAAGGAAACTGATCTTTCCTTTATGTGTTGTGATTTTGACTGCCACACTGTAATGTGATTCCATGAACAAAATGAATTGGGTATGTATGAGAAATGTCATGTTCATTAAAACATTACATTAGTCTCACTTACATGTAAAGTCCAACGGAAAACAACATTGACCCTGTTATGCTCTCACATAATGCACTGGTAGATCAGGGTCTGTGTAGTTGTTCTACTGGTAACTCCTAACAGACTTCATAGACCCAGATCTGCTGGTGCATTATGTCATGGCGTATTCTGTGTCTTTGCAGTTTGCAAATGGATTCACCTTAAGAGCAGGGATGGTAAATGTCAGTTTATTATGGATAGGTGGTTCAAATTTTGTCTTGTCTTCAAAGCCTAAGCGAAGTATAGGATCATTTTTCTGACAGTTGTGGCATAGATGTCAGTCTTCAACGGTTTCCTATTTACGTCATTTTCATTATTGTATATAATGTTGTATGTTTTATAATGAAATTTGATTGTTGTATTCACTGAAAAGGGATCACAGGCAAGGGAGATCATAGGTCATGCTTGTCATGTTCATGGATTACATAAAGGTTTTCATTGCACTGACACTTTGCATGAAACTTGACTGTTGCATTTATCTTGAGGTATCAGTCAGTCATCTACTTTTCTTGCTCTAGGGACTCTGCAAGGCATTATGCAACAGTAGAGCAAAAAAAGACATTTCATTTAGTGGAATTCTGTCTCTATTTATGTTACCTTATGTTGCATCTCCAGATGAACAGCCTGTTTGTATCAGTAACACTATGGCTAAGTGTCGGTTGATTTCAGATTTCCAAAAGTGAATACTTTGGGAGTTGGGTTGCTTTGTCAGAGGGCATTTCAGAAAAGACCCAGCCATGAATCAAGTTTTAGTATCATTGGGAAATTTGAAAGTTAAAAGTGTTTATTACATCTGCCTTGCATATTACATTGAAACCAGAGTCTTCTGTTCCCTCCTTGCAACTAAATATGAAATGACTTTCTGTAAAAAGTGGCTTGATTTTAAATTTTTCAGTAGATTTTTTTTAAAAGTTCTTTCCTTAGAGAAGTAGTTTTCTTTATTAACTTTATTCTGTTTATTTTATATTACTACAGGTGAGGAGGCATTGAATGAATATCTGAAGACCAAATGCGTCACTTTGGAGTATGGGCAATAAATTGCATGGTGAGTAGTCTCGCATTTATCAAACTTTGTCAATTTAGTTTCTCTTTGAAACAAGTAGGAATGCTTTCTAGGTTTTGACTAAAATAAAACATTGCTTATCTGGAGTTAGCAGGATTTGTACGCCCCATTACAACCCTTGTCCGCATACCCATCTCTCAGTCCATCACATCTTGGTTTTGTTGTGTGTTTCAAGGCACTGTAGTGGGGCATCTGTATTCTTTGAACACATTCCATGTTTGACATTGATAATCAGAATTTAATACAACCTAAACAAAATGTTGGAATCCAATTTTAATGAACTTCTGGAGACTTATAAAATATGTTAGTGTTGAATAGAATTTTTTGTAATAAAGGAAAGTCATTTTCACATGAGTGTGAGTGCAACATAAAGTACCTGTCTTGTGTCAATCTAACATGATATAACTGTTTCATTTATGTTGAAGTTAGGTTTGAATGACATTATATTAAACTGAATATTTACAAAATAATCATTGTATACTTTTAGGAATTGCATCAAGTTTGCATTGTATGGTGAAGAAAGAAGGATGGAAAAGACCAGGAGAAAATTGAACCAGTATTTATCTTTTCTGCAGGTCCATTATAAACACAATTACAGATCTTGTCCATTGTATTTTTGTGATCCATGTAACAAATCTAGTGTCACACTTGTAAACATGGTGATACACTGGGTACAATGGAATACTTGTATGTCAAAACAATTATACTGCTTTTGTAAAACAAAAAAAAAAGCTTTGCTGAAAAAAAAAAGAAAAAAAAACTACTGAAATTTGGTTGTACTAAAATGGATATGCCATCAACTCATTATTTTTATCTTATTATTAAAGACAAAGTTGTACAACTTGATCAAGAAAAGTTTTGTAAGCTCTTTAAAAAGAGATCTACTGATTATTTCAAACTGTATAGACATTAGGCAGATTTGGATCTATTTAGTTTGCAGTTGGACTGCAACACATACATCCTAACCTCTTTGAAATATCATTTTATCCAGCACTGTGGCATTTAAGTATTATTACCTCATGATCAAGCAGACTCAGTCTCAGAAAACCTGTTTATTGGAAGGACAGGTATTTGCAATTAATTAGATTTTCAGGCCCATTAGAATTCATTCATCTTAAAAGAACAGTATTTCTCCAAAGTTCAGGCAATCACAGGTTTATCCTAGATGCGACATTCTTGGATAATATTTTTTGAAAATATTTTTTTAATTGGGGAGGATTTTAAAATTAACAATGGACTTGTTATGAGAGATCTGCTACAATACATATAAAAATTCCATTGCACTTAAGTTATAAAAAAGTTTTTGTTTGGTTCTATTCACAGTAATGCTGATTGATAAATTTTTGTGTGTGGATGTAGGAGTTTGTTTGATTTTAATTGCTGCATTGTTTGATACTGCTTAGCCTGAAAGAAGTGCTAGCATTTTCATAATTATAGATACTAGATATCTGAAATTGCATTTATATTTAAAATTTCTAAAATAAGTGATAACCAATATTTTTCATTTTATTTTGCAGTATAACAATGCTTTTCTATAGTTTTTTAATGGTGACAGGATGTATTTTTCTTTATACTTATTAAAAAGTTATCCCCAAATTCCACAAGTGCCAGTTATTTTTGGTTATTTTACCTTGACTTGTACAAATATCTGTACATACACAAGAATACACATTCACACAGATTTTGTAGTTTTAGATGGAATTTAATTGACTTCACTACTTTTTCATGCACAGTGTGAATAAATATTCTACTTCTGCCATATTTTAT
Organism: Venustaconcha ellipsiformis; assembly: GCA_003401595.1. Classification (NCBI taxonomy): domain Eukaryota; kingdom Metazoa; phylum Mollusca; class Bivalvia; order Unionida; family Unionidae; genus Venustaconcha; species Venustaconcha ellipsiformis. The sequence continues at coordinate 11,378 of QKMX01350651.1, forward strand.
TTAGTATTGGAAACAAGTATTGACTGTTTTTATGTATTTCAGTCAAAATATTTTTGTGTAATTAACATGTTTTTAGTAGTGGCTTGTATTCTAGTTGAATATTTTCACAAACAAAAACAATGTACTTTCTTGCTTTATTGTGTTTAGTAAAACAAATTAAAGAGTCTAATTTTCTCAAACTTTTAATAAATGATAGCAAAGATTTGTAAAAACTGCCTGAGAAAGTAAAGAATGAGTTAGAGATATTTATTTGGAGTTCATATCAACATGACATTTCCTTGCACATGATGCATGTTACATAGGCACTTCACAACAATTTGCAACACGAAGTCCTTCCAGAGCAACATTTTTAATTAAAGCATTGATTAGGTTACTGAGATTAAACACAGATGTGTATGCATACATCTATAGAGCAAATGTTTGTATGGTATAATGGATTTATTGTGTGCAATAAACAAGTTACTGAATATTTACTGGCCACATTCACAGAGACACTTTGCAGTGGAGGTGGGTGGCAAGTTTGTCTTAGGTGGAACTTCTCATCAGCCAGAGGTAACAACCAATACACATTCAATGACTGATAAGAATAATTTTATGAATACACATTTAGTTAACTGATGGGAAAAATTATATGAATGCACATCAAAGACTGATATGAAAATTACATGAATGCACATTTAGTGATGGATGGAAATAATTATAGGAATACACATTCATTGACCAATAGGAATAATTATACAAATACACATTCAATTGCTGATGATGATAATAATGAATGCACATTCATTGACCGATAAGAATAATTATATGATACACATTGATGAGTGACTGATCAGAATAATAGAATATTCGTTCAGCCCATGTGTTTGGAAAGGGAAGTGTAGCATTCACTTTTGTCACTTTTGATATCCTCTTCCCCAACTTATTATGGTTTGAGTTTTTCATGCAAGAGCTATTGCCTCTTGATAAATTTGCATCATATGTTGCAAGAGTTATTGTCCCTGGATGGTTATTGCCCCTTAATGTATTTGTTTCATATTTGGCATGAATCATTGCAAAGTTAAGACCATTGATTTAATGGCTTACTCACATGTCCATTTTACCTTGTGGAAATGTCAAAGTAAGAAAATTTGTGCTAAGGATTTGTTTAAAGTTTTTTTCTTTAAATTTGCTTATATTGTCTAAAACCCATGAAGGCTTTTTGTTCACACTTAGGACAAATCATTAGGAAGGTAAGTTAGTTCTCTTATTAAAAGACATTTAATAAATTTACTTGAGATAATTTAAAACTTTAAGGCTTTATCTTTTTTTAAAAATTATATCAGCATGTTGCTTTTGCTATGGGCATTGGTATAGTATGTTTAAAGTCATTGGATATTGTAAATCATCTCATACAGTATTTACTGTGCATAACAACAACCAGCTGTGAATAATGTAGATCTTCAATTGGCTGTTGCAAAATATGCTAGTCTACACTATTTCTTGTAATTATGAGTTTCAAGCAGAGAAAACTGATTCATGGGATTTGATAAACACATGAATATTGTTGAGATGGATATATTCTTATTTTATATGATTAATCTCTGAATCCAGCATGAATCAGTAACAAGAAATCCTTACATGAAAATATAGAGGAATTTAGATCTGCATATTATACTAGAAAACATTTCCATTTATAAGTTGAATGCTAATTATTTGTGGTAAAACTTGGCTTATTCAAACCTGATTCACTCCAATACTTTGAGTCCCTCAAGGACTTATTTATTTACTTAAGTACTGTGGATCAGTCAAGAAATGTTCAGTCCTGCAGTAAAGCACTTTCAGATATTAATTACCCCATTATGGTCAATCACTCAAGCACTTGATCAGTCCTGCAATAAAGCAGTTTCAAACATTTATTCCGTTACTGTGCATCACACAATAATTTGATTGGCCCTACTGTAAAGTTGTTTCTTGTTTGAAACCTTGAAAAACTCAAAATGACAGAAAAAGAAACAGTTGGCCAGGCAGTAATTTGAGCTTATAGGTTCTGTTGTTTAGAAATACACACATCCATCCTTCCATTTGCTTGTATTGTAAGAGCATTGAATCTCTATTGTAAATCTTGGTGCTTGTGAAATAATTTTATGACCTGGGTATATTACATTTCATTAGAAAGGCGTTCTTTTGAAATGCTCAGAAACTTTCCAGAGTGTGGAAGCCAGAGAGATAATGCAATGATTGAGAATTGTAGATTGGATCCGTTTTGTAGTATGTATAGTATTTAAGATACAGCAGCAAGTAAATTGTTGAATGAGTTGCTTGTCAGGGAGCCACGAGGGCTGAGTGGTTAGATTGCCAGAATTGTGGCCAAAACGGATGTGGTTATGAATCCTTAAATCAGACCAACCTGGGTCAGCTACTGTGGTGTGTCCTTCAGCAAGGCACTTTACTTTTGCAAACAGTTTTGATAATTTTTAAATGGTGGAATTTTAAATTTGATGTTGCCTTTGTAAATTTAATTTTTGTGGAAGTAACCAGATCATATAATTTAATATGGACTAGTCATGCCACAGGATCATGAAATTTAGTAGCCAAAAGCATGCACATGGAATTAAAATCATCAAATAGTTTTTGATTCTGTAATGTTAGTATTACATTTAGTCTCAACAAAGTTTATAAAGTATTCAAGATTCTTTTTAGTGTCTGCAAAATTCCACTTCATTGTCATTTTTTTTGCGTTACATTTTAAGTCACAACTATTTTAATAGAATATTCCAAATTATTTTAGTCTCCTCTAAATTGTGTCAGTTTTGTAATATTAGTATCATTTTAAGTTATTTTTTGTGTGGAAGGAACCAGATCATAAAATTTAATACAGACTAGTCATGCAAAGCATAATTTTAATACTTTGTAACTGCGTGTTGTCAATTTTCACAATGAACATGTATTGGGGTGGGGTGTTTTGTACAGATGTCTTAATATATGTACATATGAGGAAATTTCAGCATCATATAATTTTTGAGGACATTTTGGATTTTGACAAATTAGTTTAATTTGTGAAGTTTTGTGACTTTAAAATTGTGCTCACTCTGGGTTGCAGAAATTGTAAAAATAAAATTTCCCATTTTTGTATATTATTGATAGGTGGGTTTTTTACAATAATGGTCGCATAATATTCTACCAAAAATGTTTAGTTCTTCTATTTTTCCGGATCAAAGAACAGGGTAAAAATAAAGATTTATAAGTGTAGACCAGAATTACCCCTCATAATTTTCTTATTTTTGATTTCTTTGGCTGAATTTGCTTGAAATGTGTGATATTGAAGTGTACACTTTAATTTTTGTGAAAAAATATCAGAATATTGGAACAGCATTAAATAATGATTTTCAGTGATCGAAAATGTTGAATTTTTATTTTTTTAAAAGAGAAATGTTTGTTTATGCTTGTACATGCATATATGAAACATTCTGCATTTTCATGTATCTTTCCAGTAACATTAATCAGATAAACAGCTTGTTCATGCCAGTCATGAACAACAAGAATTTTGAATATTTCTGTTATGTTCCATGAAAATAAGTGGTATATAGAACTTCCATATGTCTATTTATGTCAGTATGTATTCATTCCTTTTCGCATTGTGGTCTGTAACCCTCATTTACAATATCTGTTTGGACCATATTTGTTATAATGTGGGTTCCTAGTGAGACTAAGTTGTGTCATCTCTAAATTAGGTTGCTAAGATATGTTTCTTGGGTTTGTTAAAAATTCTTGTCTAGTTTCAAATTCCAAAACCTTTAATACAATTTTTCACCAAAGTTGTATAGTGGTTGTATGCTGGGATGAACATGTCTTGCAAGAAGGAAGAACATGTAAGAGGTAATGTTGATCTAACTTGTGTTGAAAAATAATTTTTTTCTTGCTGAGAATAAATGTTGGATGACATAGATCTACAGATACCTAATCTCTGTCTGTTCAACAGTTATTTGCTTTTAATTGAAGTGATTCCCAAGACTACATCTCATTTTAGGTCATCTTTATACTTTGTACAAGTTCTCTACAGAACATAACAATTTCAAATAAATCATGAAATGTCAGAAGTCATGTTGATGTGTTAAAAGCAAAAATAAAATTACAAAAACATTATATAGCATTTACTGTTTCTAAACAGTAATTTATTTCTAATGTAGAAAAGACTGAATTTTTTGTTAATGAGGAAATTTGGTTCCATTAACGGTGTAATAACTGCTTTTCTTTTAGCAATAATTGTATGTTACAAAGTTGATATGTTGACATGTCATTTATTCACATCAGGTAGTTTATACTGGTTGATTCCAGTCATGTTTAAAGTGAAATCAGATCTAATTGTTTAAATCTAATCTAATTTAATGATGGAAGTATTGGCATTGAGTTGAATCAGTCATCTATGATCATGTATCACCATACCTGTAGTTATTTATCATCAGAATTTTGATCATGTGAGGCTATAGATATGATCATGTAAAACCATAGTTGTGATCATGCATCCATAGCTTGATCATGTATCACAATACATATGATCATGTATCATCATAGCTATTATCATGTATCACCATGTGAGACCATAGAATGCATCATCATAACTATGATATGTATCACAATAAATATGACCATATACATGATCATGTAAGATCATAGAATGTGTCATCATACCCATGATATGTATCACCAAAGCTGTGGTCATTTAAGACCAAGGTATTATCTTGTATCATGTTAGCTACAATCATGTATGATGTAAGCTATGGTCATGTATCACCACAGGTATGGTCAATTAACATCATTGTTATGATAATTTAACATTATATTTATGATCATGTTAGTGAATATTCATAAAAGATATGATTAATTTTTTTTGTTAAGTTTAATAACAACATCTTTCATGTGAAATGTGAACTTTTATTCCTTTTGCATTTTATACTGAAAGGTTTTTTGAAGGATGAATTTAATGTTTAATGAGAAAGTCTTTAATATACTATCAAAGTGCCATGTGTTATTGGTTTGAAATGAAATAAAAACAATTGCAAATAGATTATTTCTGTTCTCTTTTTTTTATTCTTCTAAAATTATAATCTTATAATGCAAGATATGCCATACTATATATCAGAGGTTTCAAATGCAGTCAGCCAAGCTGTATTCTGTGGCCTGCAAAATGAGGGATAATAAAGGTGGTGTTGCCCTTGGGCTATCAAAAATACCCTTGTGCAGCCCTCGGGGTGGTTTGAGTTTGAGACCCCTGCCATATATTATTTGGTCCATGCAGAGTTGGAAATGAAGATTATTTGTGGATGAATATAAGTATAGATGAATGAATGCCTGCCTATATATATAACCAAGTAATTATAGTATGAGCAC
>QKMX01350694.1:30254-42022 GCA_003401595.1 Venustaconcha ellipsiformis
TTTTATGAAATTTTGTGATTACAGACTGGATTTATCTGTGCCAGTTCTCCATGAATTACATCTGATTTCAGCAGCAAGGAAACAGCTTGTTGACATCTGCAAATGTGTTTCTATTCTGGCATTGAATGTTTGGAATCTTAATTTGTGAAAATTTTGAAGTCTTTCTATTGTAGTTATCAAAAATACACTATGGAATATAATCTTCATTTCATTTTGAGTGCAGTCAGGTGGATGTAATTGCACTTGGAATGCAGTCAAAATTACAGCATAATTTCAAAATATGTAATCAGGCTTTAAAACCCATGACATGACTCGTGTAATTCAGATTTTCAGAACTAAGAAAATACATCTTGAGGACATTCAGGATATAAAACTAAGTATAATTTTTTGCTATTCTTGTTACCAGCTATAGAAGAAATGTTTATGCCTTGTCACTTGGATGTTATTTATAGGGAGCCAGCAATCTTACGACCTGTCTGGCATCTATCACAAACCTAAATCTGAAACATTGTATCAAAAAGTTAACACAGAATATTGCAAAGCAGCTGGTATGTGGCAGCCATGAAACATCTGCTTTAGTTCATTCAGAAACAAATTTAATCAACCGAAACATAAAGTGTCTACTACATGAGTGTACATGATTTGTTTACAGAGTAGTTCCTAATACACTATTGGGCACACATGTCATGCATGAGTGCAATATGAAGGTGTGCAATATCATAAAATATTGCATGATTCTTACAATCTAAAGTTAACAGAGATGAAAATGAGCATATAATGATTAAAAAACAAATGTATGATAAACATTTTTATTAATTTTGAGATTTGTTTCTGTATTGTTTTGTTTTTGTGGTATTTGTATTTTCAAGTTTTGAGCTTTGTCAGGTGGACCTTTAGGTCATCAAAATACAAAGGCTAGTTTACAAAATTGTTCCACTGCACATTCCTAGTTTATTTATACATGTATATATCTGTATATGTTCGTTATATGTTGACAACACAAAAGATTGAGAAAGTGGAAGATAAATACAGTGAATGATGCTTAGCCTATTTTCTCATGAACCTCTACTAAATTTTAAACTTTTTGCACACCAGTCATAAGGCAGTGTATATTGTTATATTGTTGTCTCTCAACCTGTCTGTTACCAGTTTTATTTCTGCACAATAATTAGAGTTCTCCACTAGCTGTTACTGCGACTGGAAGAAGAATAATGGTTTCTGGACAGTAACATTAGTTTTACATCACAGAACTGTACAACACATTTGTAAATGGCTTGTACTTTTTGTAAGGAAGAACTTCATCAATTTCAGGGTCAAAAGGTCAGAGCCAAGATCACAGGATGGCTTGCATATAGAATGGGAATTAATCTTATTAATTTTAGAATCAGAAAGTTCCAAGATCAAGTTCATTGTGACAAAATGTGTTTTCAATCAAAAACAGTGATTCTACATCACAGACGTTAGCCAAACTTTTGGGTGGTTTGTACTTGTGGTAAGGAAGCCTTTTGATTTTTGGGTACTATTCAACAAAGTTGGCATATATTATGCTGTTGTTCAATTTTAGGTCATGTTGAGAAGTAAACACCTCCTGTCTTCAAAACATCCACGGCTACGCCTCCTGGTCCTAGATACTATTGGCCATTGCTGCCAGAGTCTGCATGACAACAAAAGTAGGTTTGCAGTCAGCATTTTCACAAATCTTTGCCCTGTTTTCAAAATATGTTTTTCATACTCATCTATGATACATCCTCTTAGGGTTTAGAATTTGACTCTCATACTACACTTAATGGCATGAAGTAGTTTGCCGTTGATTTACTTGAAACTAGAATAAACTTCATATTGTTTTTTTCCTGCTCATTCACTGACTCGTTCACTTGGAACACTTCTCTATGTCACTCTTAGGTATGACATTTTGTAAATGCTCTGCTTTTTTGCTTTATGTCATTAATACTGTGAATTCACTTCTTTTTGTACCAGTCTTCATTGACTTAATGGTTTCTATAATTTACAAATTTAAAGACTCAATCAACAATGATTTTTCATTGGAAACAATGTAAAACCACTTTTTTCAATCCTGATATTTAAGTACCCATTAAAAATGGTAGTTTGTACAAAAAAAACACCAACAATTTGTACACGAATTCATGGTGCTTTTAACCTGCAGACTGCTTTCTGATCATAATTGAAGACTGGCCAATGAATCATAGTACATATAACCTGCAGACTGGCTTTCTGATCATACCTGAAGACTGGTCTATGGATCATAGAACATGTAACCTGCAGATTGGTTTACTGAACATAGTACATGTAAACGGAAGACTAGTTCACTGATCATAGTTCATATAACAAACAGAATGGTTTACTGATCACATGTTAAAATGAATATTTCCTTCTGTGCTTAGTCTGTTTAGATGTTCTATATGGATTACTTTTGTGTTGCGTTTATTTCATCATGCTTTTATATCTTTAACATTACTTTACATTACAGCATTATATTTTTAGAAAAATATCTTCACTTTCTTATTGCAGATACACTTCTTCCATTAATTCATGAGGTCTGGTCACCATTTGCACTGAGATTTTGTGATGAGGAAAAGTTAGTGACGATTCAGGTATAAATATGCATGACACAGTCTTCTTTATTACTAATTCCTTTATCAGGTGTAATTATATATAAAGGTAATTCAAGAACGTGCTCCGTTTTTGTCTTCACAGAAGCCATCTTAGTAATAAGAGAATTTAAGAAGACAGATATTGAAGTCTTAAAACAAAAATCACATTTATTGAATGAAATTTTAAAAGCTAAAAGGGGCAAAGATTATGTCTCATTGCCAAGGTGTCTCATTGCCAAGGTGAATGAATTAAGAAATACTACATAAAAATGAAGTTAAGATGGATTAAGTGCATAAGTGTTCTCTAGGAGAGCAAATGACGATAGCTGGCTTCTACCATAATTGTAAAATAATGAGGTAATGAAATGTAGATCATTTGTATGCTTAAGAATGTATCAATGGATTGCTGTCAGAAGAGTATGAAAGATATTGTAGTTTTGGTTTAAACTCTATAGCTTTAAGCTTATGTCATAATCTAGATATTACAATAACTTTGTGAAATGTTGATATCCTCGGTTGGCTGATTAGGTGTGTCCCTCAGAAATGCTTCTAGCTCATATTTCCTTGGCATGATTTGGTCAATAGTGTTATAAGTACTATTAAACCACCAAGAAAAAAAAAAGTCAAAAACTATATAAGTTGTGGAGGCCAACAAATTAACATTCTTCTGTTCTATTCTCAATTGGACAAAGATGAGAAGTACCAATGTACAGTCATGTAGGACTTCTCACAACAAAGTATCTGAGTAATACAGATTTGATCATTTCAAATCACCTTAGTAGCACAGATTTGATCATTACAAAGCAGTTCAATTTACTACACTCCTATGAACAGCATTTCAATGCGGTAGCAATGTACATGAATAAATAAGAATTTATATTTTAATTCTTCATTTCTAGGCATTACATATACTTCTGATAATGGCAGAGGTTAGTGAAGACTTCATTAGACAGAGGACTGTGAAGGATGTATTACCCAAACTCTTCAGTTTTCTTGATAAACAGGCAAAAATAAGGTATATCTATAGATTAGTCAAGGAAGATAAATTGATATATCTATTTTTACTGCAGGATCACTACAGTGCTAAATTGTTTGAGAAAAGAAATGAAAATTTTACTCTGCTTTTAAATTCCATGTGTCTAAATTACTTAATTACTGTACATAATGGATTTTATAAGTCCAAGATGTTGTTTTGGGGTTTAGGGCCATTTCTTAGCACAAGATGGACAATATGTGGCAGCCACTATAACTGGGGTGGAGGAGGAACTCCAGAAAACCCTGGTAAAAACCACCAACCCAAGGGAAACAACTGGCAGCTTTCTCACATACCCCCGTTGGCCAACCCAAAACTCAAACCCAGTTAGACAGAGACGAGATGGCAATGATCGGTAAATAGAAGCACCTATGACCACTCAGACACCTTGTGTCCCTCCATGAAAAATGATTGTGATGCCTGATCTTTTATTATAAACATCAAGTCACAGATGTAACTTCATTATATTTGCACATAGAGTGAAAATACAGTTTTTGTTTAGCTTGCATAGTGGAAATTGCAGGACATAGGTATGACTTTTCTGGTGGTGAAGTGATGGTGGAAGTTGCATTGTTGACATTAATGATAATTGATTGTGAAATATTGGAGTATTTAACATATTTGAAAATTGTTTTTTTTTATATTGATTATTGTTCAAGCATCACTTGAAAATGAGTATGATGGTGTGCAATATTTTGTAATGCTTTTAGTTTTACACAAGTAGGGTTCACTGCTACAAGGAATCCCAAAATTGACTGTGTACAGTGTTAATACACTATCCTACCCTTCCCTGCATCCTGAGACTAGTAGAGACAATCACTAGTCTCCAGACCTGTGCTGGATAGCTCCGTCTTGGCCTGTCAGTGGATACAGTCTTCTCATTATACCCATCTCTCTTTTTAAAACACAGCATCTTGCATGCAGTCATGTTAATTCCAGCACCAGCTTCAATCAAAAATGCCAAAACATGGCAAGCTTATCTGGTAAACTGTCTAATGCTACCTAGAACTGTAGCCAGGAAAGTGCAACAAACAACCACCAGTTTCTACTCCAGTCTCCAGTCTCTCCTGTACATTGGCCATGTACCATCTGCTGTGATACTATGTTCTCAGGCACCCAGTACCAGCCGAGGGCTATCAGGGATACACATAATGATTGCCTGAGGATAATTGTGCCACAGATTGGACAGATTTTACTTTACACAGCTTGTTTCACCAGGTTCATCACTGCACCCATCACTGGAGGTTCTCTCATCACGATTGCATGCAAAGTTTAACTCTCACATGTGCCATTTTCCTTTCTCAGTCTGATTCAGGGATGGATTTTTGTCTGTTTGCTATATAAAAGACAGTTGTGAAGAGTGTTCTGATTGGTCAAAAGTTAATTCTTGTACAATGAATCTTCATGTAATGGAAACGGCTATAAATTAGCATGCTAGTCAATCATGTCATCTTGAATTATCGATTAAGGTATGGACACTAATGGGTTGGATAAAGGTTTAAAAGATATGTGGAAGTGAGAATGGCTTTAATGCAACATTGATGGGATCAATATAAGAAAATAATGCCAGAGGGCTAGCATTTTGTGATCTTTGCTAGAAGGTTTGAACTACTATTGCCAACTCTGCAGTAACATCCAACATGTCAAATGACAAGAGTTGGACCAGTTTTATTTGGAAGTTAGAAGATACTAATTTCCTTACAGAATAAGGACAGACAACATATAGATCACTGATGGGGAAGTAATGATAATGTTACCTTGTCTGTCAAAGATGGTTTTGCCTATACTGAGTTGATTTCACAGGCTACAAGCAGAGTCATCCTTGAAAGTCCTGAATGACATCATTGATTCCATATCAGGGAGAGTCAATATAGAAACCTGAAACTTGGTACAGAACATCAAGTATGGTCTGGAGACATCAGGAAAAGTGAGATTCAGTATTTTAAAAATGATTTCAGTGTGAGAGGGTAGATGTATCCCCATCAGAATATGTCATTTAGACAATACAAGGATGAAATTTAAAGGGAAGAAGACTAATGTTGAGAACTAAAAAAATGTTGAACATTGAACCAACAAAATATTTGTTAAAGCTGCAAAAGAGCAAGACTAGCACAACAGTATCAACAGGTTGTGTTCAGTGGGGGAAGATACCAGTGAATTTATTTGAATAATTTGATATAGTTGATGTTGATCATTAAAACCTCTAGCCATAGTTGATAAAATTACAGATTTTTTTTTTAGAAGAAAAAAGTGTTTTGTACTCATAATACATGCTGCAAAAATAACAAATTATTATGATATAATCTTTGTGAACACTTACATGCACAGTTAATAATTTAAGCTCTAATATTATTGGAGACAATGAACATTGTAAAGTTCTTGAAGTATTCTTTAAAGTTGGGTTAGTTTGTTATTTTTTAAATGATTTGTAACTTGAGAAAAACATTGCTTACTGAAAGATGTATTTTCTTTCACAGGACTTCTCCAGTATTTACTTATATTGTATAAGCTTTTTTCTTGTTTTCATTGGTCAGTTACAGACAGAACTCACAACCATGTCATTTTCATGTAGTCTCTCCGAGTTCATAGCATTATGATACACTTTGGTTAAAATTGACATCATATCCTTGATGTCCCAGTATATGCATTACATCTTTTCAAAGCTGAATCATCAGTGTTAATTTTATAGAAGTAAACATCCTTAACATATTGTGTTTCTTTTTAAGCTTTTGTAAATCAGCAATGTGGATACAAAGCAGAATAAGTCACAGGCAAAAGACATGATTTTATGCAACCTGTATTAATGTTTACATTGTCTTTAATGTTTCAGTGTTCATGCTGGCAAAGCCTATCAGTTTACAGTTAATTACAAACTCCAGCTTGCAGCTTTGAGTAAATTAGGACGAATATGTTTAAAGGTATGTTTCAGACTCTTCTCACAGAATTTTTATTTTTTAAGATTTCAACCCTTGATAGATAGATATAGAGAAGTAATTTTGATCTTCCTTACATATCTAAGTAATACTTTTGTAGCAATAAATAACATGTCTTTTCTCACAGTCTGAAAATGAGCATTTTCTATGGCAGTAATTGTCTCAGTCAAATCTGGGAAATGTTATCAAAGACATGTCAGTGTTTACCCTTATTCCATAAATGAAAAAGTGTGGCCCAGGGGCCCCTAGATATTTCAGAGAGGTGGAGTTGCACAAGAAATACAGATCAAAAATATCCTAAGCCATTTCTTGTTTATTCAAGAAAATTAAAACACATTTCATTATCAGGGCTGTTCCATTAAAACATATACCCCCCGGGAGAAAGGCACTTTCAAAATCAACCAACCCACAACAGAAGCAATTTAAAAAAATTATTTTCAAGTTTACATTCCTTTTGACTGAGCCTCAGATTTGGTATAGAAGTCTCCATCATAAACACACACCCAATCAGCGGTCACCCACTTCTTACAGTCAGAATCCCTTGGCAGCAACAAATTTGTGTTCGTAAATACTCCTCAAGAAATGCCAACCCAATAACATGAGCATCGGCCCAGATATTAGTTCAGAAATGTCAAATTTACCCCTCACAAGCGGACACATTTTTTATTTTTATGTTTCCAGAACCATTATTTAATTCATATAGTAAGTAATCTGATTATCTTTATTGATATCTGTTTCCCAGTGTTTGGCTGTTTTTACTGAAATAAGTTTTGACTGAAGTACATGTACCACTTAGGTTAATATTATATCATTAAGGCTGACATTTACAGGAAATGGAGTCAACAATGTTGTGACAGGGTTTGGGCTTCAAACCCCTGTTTAGTTCTCTTTCATGATTAAGACCAGGCATAGTTGTAATGGTCATAACAGCATAGACTAGATTATAGATTTTGTGGATTAACACAAAGAAATTAACCTTGAACAAAACAAAGTACCAGACATAATTCCAAAATTCACTTGACAATACATGTATCACTTCCTTTCTAAACAAGGCATTTAGTATAATCAACAAAAGTTTCATCTCCATAACTAAATTGCAGTAATGTACAATTAGCGACATATAAATTGTTATAAAACTAATATGTCATCTCGTACATGAAGAATTAATTCTTTATAAGAAGAAGTGAAAGTTATTCAACTTTGTGACAACTGGAAAAATTCAAGAGTTGCTAAAAACTTTTATGTTGGGAAGAATGAAATAGCCAACAATTTAACAGATGAGGAGAATATTCTGCAGCAGTGGGAAAATGGAGTAAATGGAAAGAGAATTATTATTTGTGCCCAGCAATGTATGTTCCATGATTTAAATGACATTTTTGAATGGTTTTGAAATGCACACTCCACAATACTCCACTCTCATATCACTTTGAAGAATAAAAACTATTAATTTATGTCAATTTGATAAAGGCTGTTCTTAGTACAAGAAGAACCTTTTAATAATTAGTGCTGCTTTTCAATGAAGATATTAAATGCTTTGAAGTTATATGTAGCTTTCATAATATGCGTACATACACATACTTCTCACAAATATATTCTCCCTCTGGATATGCCATGTATTTTATATGGCTGCTTTCTTGATGCAGAAGGTGTGGCCTTATGAGGGGGGACAACTGTAGATGTTCATGCTCAAGTAAAGTCTTACGACTCCTCACTGACCTTAATCACTTACCAACTCTTTAAGTGAGGTGCAGACTTTATGCTTGTTCAGTGCCAGATAACAGAGGGTAGTTATTTGAACGCACTGTGATCCTGCCACATAGTTGATACCTGTTCATTTGCATCCTTTAATAGAAGAGTCAAGGCTAAGACTCCACATAAGCAATCACTTATAATATTATAGACCAGGAATCAGAGTTTAGTATTTATCTGTTGTCTTTATCTTTGGACAATTTTATTATTATCAGACTTGCAAAATAAGTAAAGTCAGCATGGTATCAAAATTCAAAAATGGCATATTTAGAATCAGGTTCTCACAACACTTCATTAACCTGCATAGTTAATTAGTTAAGGTATGAAAGCCAAGTGAGCAATATTTAGCCCACTTGGGACTCTTGTCCGTTTCTTGTAGACATGCAGGAAGTTTGCCTCAGGAATGTTTGTTTATCTTCATTTCCATTCTCAAATGAAGAGGATGCAGTCAAGTTGCGATCTGCAATTTCTTGATGCTGATAGGATTAGATTAGTCACTTTTCAGTTTCCATTTTAATAGTACATGTATATTAACACTTAAGTGTATCTTCACTATAAAATACTATTACTATATATTGCAGCTTTGTTTAGAAGGAAATGAAATTGACCTGGTAGCTTCAGCGTGTGTACCATACCTCAGTGGCAGACAACCAAAAACACTCCAGGAGGTAAGCATTATAGTTACATTACAAACTGGCAAGTCAATGCATGTGTTAAAAATCTGTTTATTGTACCATGGAGGTTTTGCAGCACAGTAAGTGAATTGTGAAGAAATTGTACCCTGAAAATGCAAATAAAATTAGTACAGAAGATATACAACTTAGTTCAGTCATCAGCACTATAACATAAATCCATTTGCATGTCTATTCACTTAGAAATGATTAATATCTTCATATTCATTACTTATTCAGATAAAGAGACAAAGAAAATTGAGTCTAATACAAAAGGTGACTGACAAATAGAATCTGGAAGAGAAGGGCATAAATTAATGGTATTTGAACTGACAGGTATGACAGAGCAAGAGATTGGTAGACCTATAAAAACACAAGGTCATACATGTATATCTGCCCCACTGCATGTATACAGTAATCTGACAGACAGGCTTCAAAAGAAGTTGTAGACGGGTTTCATTAGTGAAACAAAATAATATTCCTAGATGGAAATTATTCAATCAGACCACAGATTTTCAATCAGATCACCGATTTTCAATATTGTTAAATTTGATTAAGATCTATTGATATACTGATTGGTTATATGAGAGCAAAGTGGTTGTGTACAATTCCTATAACCCCATTACAGCCAATCTGTATTTTTATTTTTATCATAATAGCAGAAGTAATGACTGCTGATGTTGTGATTGTTTTCATTTTTGTTATTTTTGGAAACACATCACAAGAAAAATTTTGTGAATGAAAATTGCATCTTGCCCTTGAGTTGCTCCTATATTTATTTAGATTACTCGCAGCAAGAATGAAAGTAGTTTGATCAATAAACCTTAAAACCATCTGAAAAAGCTTGTTATTGCCACTTCTCATCAATGATAAATTATATTGACTTGTGGTTTTCACCAGATGTCTAGTTGATCCTAAATAGACAAGATTGCATGATTGTGGTACATCAGGACATACAAAACTATTTTAATTCATTCAGAGCATTCTGTACATTTTGACTTATGATAGGACATTTAGCATTATTTAGAATTTACAGTACTGTAAATGTCTTTTGAATTTTCATTTTGTATTCTCAAGAAATAAATTATTTGTTGAAATTTACTCATATTATTGGCTTCATATCAGCATGGAGTTTTCAACAATAGACAGAAATAAGATGTTTCTAAATGAAAATCATTCTGATCTGATATATATATACAGGCTTATTTGATCAGATGACTTGTTATAAATTGTACATGACATTTTTGGGAGGTCAAGTGCACAGACCTATCATGGGGATCTCAGATTACACTACTCAGGTCTGAAAGAAAATTCCTGAGGTTGGCAGGTATGTGGTTATTTGACAAACATGGCTTCATATGACATTTTTATGTGTTGTATCTGAGTAATTTATTTGATTTGAAACTTCATGTCATCCAAAATATCAGGAATAAATGAAAGAGGTTATAATCTGATAATCCTGAGCTTATCCTGGCATGAAGTGGTATTTTTCCCAGACATACTGTCCTATCCCCCAACATGTGGACAGTACTAATCTGTATAATCTGTAATCTGTGGAATGTTGATATGAACTTTGACCACTGAAAAAATAACAGACACTTCAGTACATGCATCATCTATACATAATTTGAATGAATTCTCGCATTCACATTTATCATACTGTAGGGACATGAATTATTATATGTATATCTTATGTGGTTTGGGCCCAAATAACTATGCTGATGAAAAGATATTTGTGTCAATCTATAGCAATGGCTGCAGTCATTCCAGTTGGATCAATAAGACCTAGAAAAGTTGAGTTCCTTTGACAAGTAGAATTGGGTAGTGCTCTACATTATCTCATTAATATCTTGATGGTAATATGTACATATGTAATCTTAAAGATATACAAGTGAGTTCTTGTTTGTAAAAACAAGCATTTCTTGTATCATGGCATAAATGTTCACTAAACATTAATCTGATTCAAAAAACATTTTTATCATCATAATCACAGGCAGTGCATGAAAATAAATGAGGTGTATATCATCATATCCAGCCAAATAGACACCCAGTTCATGATAATAGATGAGGTGTTTATTGTCATGTCCAACCAAATATCCACACTTATTGCATGATAATAAATGAGGTGTTTATTGTCATATCCAACCAAATAGCCACACTCAGTGCATGATAATAGATTAGGTGTTTATTATCATTTCCAGCTAAATAGCCATACTCAGTGCATGATAATTGATGAGGTGTTTATTATCATTACAAGCCAAACAGGATAAGAAGTGATGTGTGTATCTGTTCAGTGCCATTTCAAATAAGTGTCCAATTTAGTCTGAGTGTTCCTTTAGGTACCTGTACTTTGCCTTTCTCACTTGTTGATGTGGTCCATATCAAGACAAAAATAGAAAACATCAATTGATTTGGCAATTAAATACAGCTTATTCTGATAAAATTTTCTTGCCTGCATATACAATGTGTATTGGGTAGAAATGGATAAAGCCATGTTGTCAGGGCACCAGAAAGGCCACATTTTGTTTTATTTGAATGCATCAATCCTTGGATATCTTTTGTGTAAATTGGAGACTTAATGAATGTATATTGTACAGTGATTAAATTTGTTTATCTCAGTAAATGATGGGCACATGTTTACCATTTATACTTGCTTAGACGTCGAGTCAAACTGCAAACAACAAAGACACTGATCTGCCACAGTATATTGCACCTACATACCAGGATATAGTTTGTTTGTTCTACTGATTACTTCTAACAAACTGCACAG
>QKMX01350708.1:11411-23155 GCA_003401595.1 Venustaconcha ellipsiformis
AGGGCAATATGCAGACTGTACATATGTTACATTTCCTGCTTTACTCCTATTTCTCATTGTTCAGCTCTCACTTCTCCCTACCAAAAAATATTTACTACACAGATCAAAATATATTTCTGACTTTATACAGAAATATACTCAAAGTCTTGAAAATGTTTCAGGTTCAAAATGGTTGTTATTTTGACTAGCACACATGCCCATGAAAGAATTGATGTACAGCTGCAGGCGTATGTCACAGAGAATTATGTTTAATGTAAATGTTACAGAACAAAATATTTGTGTGAAGCAGAAAAGTATTCAATAAGTAATGTAATGAAAACAACTTTTTTTCTGCTCAGAAAAGCAAATTATTGTAATTGCAATATAAATTTTAAAAAGTCATTGTCATTTAATACATTAAATTTGAAAGTATCAACCCAGAGTATGCATTTTAGACTTCGACTTGACAGCATGTTATGCAGGGAAAGATTAGGTCTGTTGAGTTCAAAACTGCATATATTTTATACACAAGGAGCAAATATGGTATGTTAAATTCTCCTTTGGTTTGGATTTTCAGGGCAAGCGGCCATGCTTCAGGAATTGGTTGGTGCAGTGGATTAAAGAAAACAAGTTCAAAATGGTTGTCATTTTGACTAGCACACATGCCCATGAAAGAATAGATGTACAGTTACAAGGGTATGTCTCAGAGAATTATGTTTGATGTAAATATTACAGAACAAAATGTTTGTGTGAAGCAAAAATACTTTCAATGCCATTGCTATCAAATATTTTATAAATGGACATATTAATTTTATACATGGTAATTATTTATTCAAAATTTCTTTTAGATTTTATTCCAAATGATTCCAGATATGGAGAAACTGGTAGGTTGAATCAGATAGTTGCAGTTGTTTATATCGGTTTCTTTCCTGAACAAGACAAACAACATAGGAAAATCAATTCTCATCATAGATATTTATTCTGTTTAATCATTACAGGTATTAGTCTTCTTTTTGAAGAAAAAACTAGGAAACAATAATGTTACAAAATATTAGCAAATATTTCAACTTAACAAACTAATATATTTACTAAGTTTCACTAAAATTTATTCTCATTAAAAATTTTGTAAGGAAAGATGATAATGTATTAGGATAAAATATCATCACCATTCAGGCAGATGATTTTGGAATGAGGAATAATTTTTGTAAGCATCATTTTAACAAAAAATTGCAGGTGGACTTGTGTAAGTTTGTAAGAAATACTGTAACAATATTTGGTCTAATTTTTGTTAAGCTTTCCTTTGTGTACATATCCATACCTCTGTCCAAGTTACATTTGGTTAGCTAAGCATAAATCTACCAAAAATTGTTTTCACTTGTGTGTTGAAATTAAAAGTCTGCTAAAATGTAATGATGCTAAAATATTGTGATTTACAGCATAGAATGCTTCTTCCTTGTAAGTAATTTATGCAAGAATATAATTTTCGCTCATGTAAGACCAGAGAAGAAAATAAATCTGTATTAGCACAATTAGCCTAAATATCCCATATTGCCAATTTTCCAGACACCACATTTAAGAATTTGCAATAATTTTCAGCAGTATGAAAACTTCATTTTCAAACAATATTAACAATTGAATGTTTACTCGAACTCAGGAAGATCTGAACAGATGACCACAAAACAGCTTTGATTTGCCCATTTTATGTCATGGATTAACTGAAGGCATTGTCCATAGACGACAATAAATGCAGCAGACATGCTCTACAACTCATGGTTACTGTGTAATATACTCAGAGACTAGCTACTAGTTTCAACAGTTGTAATCTCACTTTTATTCCATGGTAGAATCCCCACTGCTATTCTCATTTTGGAGGTTATCAGTGTAATGATAGTATTAATTCCTTATCTTCTGCACATCCAGTTATTAGTATATCAATAATCCAACAAGATATATGCCCTTTTCAACTGGATGGCCCATTAAAGGCACCATACTAGCATTGTTTCTTTGTTCAGAAATTATATATGGTGTTATATTTGTGATCAGAGACTAAAATAACAATTGAAACAGACTGATTTGATTTGCATCGTCAGATGGGCAATTTTAATGACAATTGATCTGGACATAAGCAAACAGAAAAGTTACTACATCCATGTGATTCATTCTGATATATTTTAGTGTTGTTTGAGCTAATGACTTAGTTCAGCACTTTGTCTTTCAAAGCTCTAAGTGCTTTACAATATTACATACAGGTAGCTACTGAATCAAATTGGGATTTTTCCAGCTTCAAAGGGTTCCATCGATGAGTTGATGAAGCTTTAAAAGGTCTATAATTTGTGAGTGCACTATAACATTTTTCTGCAACACAAAGAAGAAGCAGATAGGGACCTTAATTAGAATCTGAAAAGTTTTGGCTAGATTAAGCTATATTTTGACAGATAAACTATAATTTGATAGATTAACATTTAAAGAAGATAATGGAAATAATGCTGCCATTTCCTGCAAAATCTGATACAAAAGAATGTATGAGGTGCCATCAGACTTTAAGAATGAGATCACATGGTCACAATCAGTTTCCTAACATGCATAATAGCTGATGCCGTCAAATATTCAGTGAGTATTATTTTTATAATCCAAGACAACAGTTTGAAAAAGTACTGGAAAAATTTTGTTCCTTCAGTTTGTGGGGAAATAAATGGAACATATAAGACATACATGTTACCAATACACTGGAGAAAATATGAACAGTTATGTTGCATTGATGTGCACCTGTGTGGGAACTTGCAGTTATGGTAACATAGAGGAAAGACTAATTCTGGAATGAATCATCATCAGAATCAGATACAAACAATGCAAGAAAGAATTTATTGGCAAAGTCCAAGCAAAAATCAGAAAATGTTCATTGATATATGCAAAGTAAAAAACAGCAGAAAGAATGAAGATAATGATGCAGGGGAAGTCAAATCAATTAAGAAGAAAACAGAATAACAGAATGTCCTTACATGAAAAGACACTCAAGATTTTATCTTCACTTGATTTGGTAAAGTTCTTATATTTATCTAATGGTCATATGAATGTGTGGCATTCTGTATGTATTCTGTCTTAAATAGAATCTTGAAGCTTGGGGAGTCAATGCATCTTGATAAATTCAATGCCATTATTGCAAAAAAGAGGGCTCCGTGACATTTGATGCTTCTGTGACTTTGTTGAAATTTTCTTTATTTATTGGGTGCTGTTTATGTTCATTAAGGAAACTTGATAATTCCTTGTTGATACTACACCTTTACAACCAAAGAAGTTACTGTGACCTGTAGTACATTTTTTGCTCTACTAACATAGGTCCAGTATTGCGTTTGTGAACACATTCTTTGGTCATATACATCCTAGTCTGTTCAGAAGGGCCATTCTAACAAGCACAGTTGAGTGTAGGAATAAATATGTTTATTCAGTGCTTAACACTTCATAATAATACATACATTAGATATTGTGATACTGTATTATACTTTTGAATTAGTATAGGAATCAGAGGAGGGGACTATATATTCCATTATTGTAATGTATTTTCTAAAATAAGGTAACAAGGTACTTGTATGTTTCTTCTCCTGGCTGTCGTTTCAAGGTTTTTCAAGCCTGTGACTTTTGCTCAGTCAAATGTTACTTCAAAGAGTGGATAATAATAATAATCTAAAAGCAACGATTTTTTTAAAAAATGATACAAAACAACGTTAATCTTTGTTTTTTTATCATATTGTAGAAGAGAATGGTTCTTTATTATTGTTTTATGTCTTTTATTCTGTGGCGCTGTAGGTATGTAGGTAGATAGTTAGGTAAGTAAGGATGTAGCTTAACAGTAAATCATACAATACAGGATATAAAGGAAGATTTAAGTTTAACATATATAGAGAAAACATCAAAGAGAACTAGACTTAAAATAGATGACAAAATTTCATTCTCAGAATCATTTTTTTCTGAACTTATATTTTGTATGATAATTAATGCTACATTATTTTTGTAATCTGGCTAAAAAGATTTTACATGTGCCTGTGTTATTTGCACCCTTTTAAGCAATGAATAATAAAGCATTTTATATTGTTTTAATTTGCATATATCTATATGGTATCTAATAGCCGTAATTTCCACTCACTTCCTTAAATTGATATGTTGTGAGATTAGTAAGGATAGAGAGAAACGAAAAAAGAATAAAGTTTTCAGTGACTGTTAATACTAAAAATGAAATAAAGAGAAAGAATTATAAGTAAAGTTTGATTTGACATTTATTTAAATTGATTCTTTATTCAAGTGAAATGGTTGTCAGAATATTTTAATCTTCTTGAAAGGACATTTTGTTTTATCCTTGCCTGCTTAATCCCACTGAACAACATGACTGTAAAATACTAAAACAATTGCTTGAGGCTTAATTACTAATGAAACACTGTGCCTATACTTAAATTATGGCATAGTATTGAACTCAAGCTTCACTGATATTTGGACAAAACCACTGAATTAACAACTGACACCTCAATCAACTTGGTTGGTTCACACATGTTTGTTGAGTAAATAATCCTGAAATTGTTGAATTAAACAAGACTAGCATTCACTATGCCATGGATAATTAGATCCAATCTTTCACATATTTTAGTGTGAACCGCAATGATATATTCATCATCAATTGACTTTATTCAGGAGTTACTTTTAGAGTTTAATTCATGGTATTAAATACCTACAAATATGCAGACTATGACAGGCAAAGCCATATATTTAACTACCCACAATTTTTTTTTTCAAAACCACAAAAACAGAGACAGTATTTTTGGTATTCCTATGTTTTAACTCACTTCAGCTCTCAGTTCCGATATATAGCCTCCTCTCAAATTGAAGAGCAGTTTGGAGATGTTTTTAAGAACTTGCATCATTGGAACATGTTAGAGAGGAGGACTAAGTTTCCTGCTCCAAGTCCCATAGACCAGCCAGTGGGGGAGGTCAAGAAGCTGTATCTTCCAGGAGGGGGCATTGCCAAGTCACTGTTTGAGGATCTGTGAGTATTCCTGAATTACAGGGTACAAATTACAGTGCATATTTCAACTCATGGTAATTCACTCTCTCATGGAAGGATAAGAAATGATTTAATCAATTGCTGCATTAAGTGGAATGACACCATGCAATATTATGGCAGAAGACATTCTAGCTTTTGTGCACAGCCTCTTGTATATTGCAATATTCATCACTGCAGACAAAAAAACGAAAACACAGATCGTCCACATCGCAGAGACCTTTTCATAAATGCAAATGATCGTCATAAATGAACAAAAATTAATTGCCTTCCAAAAACTGACATCCAGTCAATATGATCTAATGTACACTTACATTCAGATGTCAGGAGTTAAAATAGAGAAAGTGATAAATCAATATAAAAAATGTATCTGGGCCATTTAA
Source organism: Venustaconcha ellipsiformis (assembly GCA_003401595.1). Classification (NCBI taxonomy): domain Eukaryota; kingdom Metazoa; phylum Mollusca; class Bivalvia; order Unionida; family Unionidae; genus Venustaconcha; species Venustaconcha ellipsiformis. Next base: position 16,821 of record QKMX01350708.1, read on the forward strand.
GCATTAGTAAATTCTTTCCACATCAATCTCTTCTAGTTACTGAAATAATAGTGTATGAATTTGTGGCTTTTTTTTTGAGGTTCTCTGCTAGGCTGTATTGGTTTGTCTAACTTGTCATGATCTGAGGTCCCTTCTGATGCATCTAGTGACTAAATTGTACAATTTAGCATACACCTGACTGAACCAGGCCATCAGATCAGTAGATTTCAGTGGTTTGATTAGTATAATGGCTTTCTAAAATCAGGACTGTTCCACCAAATTTGTATGAATTCATGCACCAAATTTTTATGAATTCATGCACTTTGAAAGCAGTAATGCATGAGAACTCCTGAAAATTAGTTTAAAATTGTGAATATGAAAGTGTAATCTGCGCAGTATTTTTATTTTTATTTTATGGTTAACCTGTGCGTGTTGCAACCTAAGTCATGCTGACAGTAAAGGTAGGTAACTCTTTTATGCATCTGGATACTTTGGTTTGACATGACTGGTCATTGAACTAAATTTGATTGGTACATTGGGTGCAGGAACAAGTATTCTATCATTCTTTTAACCTTACATTCATCAAGTTTTTCAAATGCATATTTAAAATAAGCACCACCTAGAAAACTCCAACTAACTGAATCTGAACAAGTATTGTCTTTAGTTAATGATTTCATTCAACTACTACTGGGTGATGATAAGTCTTATGACAGTGATTTTAAAAGTTTTGAAGTATATCAGTCTATTGGAGTTTGATACAGTGTTACTGGAAATGCCAATGTGTGATTTTGAGTCCAAAATTGATGATGAATACAAGTTTCTTATAAATACTAAGTGGACAAGTATAGAGTATGCCAGTCAACCCCCCTATAAAGTGGGTTTTTCAAATTGAATGGAGAATATCACTCTAAAATTAAACTATAGGCAGTGTAAAAAAAAACTATAGGCAGTGTAAAAATTGAATGCAATTCTCATTTCTTTTGTGAAAAAAATTCATCACTAGGGGATTTTGTGTTACTTTAAGATAAGGGTTGAGATAAATTGAAAAAAAAATAATCTAAAAAGAAATTTAAAAATAAGCATTGTTTATTTCATTAAAATACCTGTTTCTAAACAAGCAGACTCTGGCATTGATGAATTTAAAACCCTATTACAGCATTATGGAACAGAAAAGAAATCTGGCATATTAGGCAGCAAAGCACTGATTCAATAAAGTAAAACTTTGGCAGAGTTCATGTCAGTGAAAACTCATATTTTTGAACAAAGATATCCAAGAGACAGTGCTTGTGAGATTTGGAAAATTGTACATTACAACCATAAGAAAAAGTTTCCTAACTTGTTCAAGCTAGCTATTGTTATGGATGACTATGTTATGTATATTATTTTCATAATAGTTTTTGTAAGGGTTAGGTAAAGACATTTTCATTGCTAATACACATTGTGATATCATGGTTTGCACTTCTAGAGAGGAGTCATGTATTTTTGTCAAGTATTTCAAAATACCATACAATTCATTCAAAAGCTCTCTATATTCCATTGTAGCTACTGTGTGTTAGTTTGTATAGTTGAATTATTGTGCAGAATAATTTATTCTTAATATTACTACTGGTCTTGGAAGAAATACATTCAGTGGATAGATTCATTGATTTAATATAATCATTAATGGAATGGAGATGCTGTATCATTCTTTCAAAAACTTTGGTTATAATAGCTGTAAGGATTTACTGTGAAACATTTAAGGACATTTGGAATAATAGCTCTTTTGGAAAGAATATTTGGATGTAAAACTTAATAATTCATATGTAGCATTGGTACATCAGGATATTTCAGTTATTATTTGAATACCTTTGGAATGTATTTGGATTAATTGGCATTTTTTAAAGGAACTCATTAACAGCTGCAAGTTATTTTTAATTCTTTCAAATAGATCAATATTTTAATTATACAAAACTTGTTTGTTTTGCTCTTACTTGTTACATAGTTTAAGCCCCTAGAGATCATAGCGTTATGTCCCGTCAGAAACAGACTGTGAAAGGGGGTTCCCAGCACAAACCAATCTTCATGCACAGATTAGGACCATATTAAATTCAGAAACAATCAATGCTTATAGGGATCTTCAGGGAATCCCTGTACAACATCAGAATTAAATGTTTGCAGAGCTCTTGTTGGCAGAACCACTGTTTAATTGAAAGAATGAGACAGACTCTCATATTATGCAAATGTATTACCATATGATGCAGGTACTTCCTATATGCAAAAATTAATGTCATTAAACATTTTAAGGGACTGATTGATCTGTACAAACTCAAATCAAGATGGATGAAATTTCTCCTAGTTGTGTTTGGTTATTATTACATGTTTCTCCTTCAAATATGTTCCCCAATCACATTACCTTAAGGAATATTAATCTACTAACTCAGGATTCTAGCCCTTCTAAAGACAAAAAAAAAGTTAATTTCTATAAATTTCAAACAAAGGGCAATAACTCTTGCCCATTACCTCCTCTTGGCATCACCAGATTTGCTAATTTTTAACTTTGCTGCTGTACTGGGTACATAGCACAGCTTATCCTCTGACAATCCAAGCCGTTTTTGTATTCAGATTGGTCCATTCAACTTTCGATTTGGATCTGTGGTGAGAATTTATTAATCTGCTGCAGGTTGAATACATAATTTTTTAAATTTCCAACAAGTTTGAGTGATTTTGTCAACTTTCAGGACTTTTTTTTTAAAGGCTCCATCCCACCACCTTACATGATCATAATGGTTTAATGTGACTATGACTCGTTTTCAGTTACTCTGTTTGTAACAGCTTATATTAATGAGTTTGAATGTGCTGCATTGATAATGTATGCTTGATATCTTATTTGATGTTTTGAAAAAATTTGGTTAGACATATTAAACATAGCATTCTATACGAGTTCATAGCATGGCCATAGGTTTCTAATACGACACTTTTCACATTTCCATTAGGTACAAAAGTGATTATGCTAGTTAGTAATTTAAAATGCATTACTAGTATATGCTTTAATTTTCTTTTCTTGTGTCCTTTCATTGGAATGTCATCCAAGTGCTTAAAGTGTAGAAAGTTTAAGGCAAGGCAGGATAGTTATAACTGCTGCATTGGCTATACAAAATGTACATCATTGTTGCCATGCAACATATGTAACACATGGTTGAAAGACACCTGGGCCATAATGATCCAAAAGGAGAAAGGAATTGTGGGCTAAATCAAGGAAGGAAAGCATTGGTGTCCTGAGCCATCATCCCAAATCCAACTCCATTACAATGTTATCTGGGTTGCCAGAGCTACCCCTCCAATGAAAGTTCATCAGGTGCAACCACAGTTACATCAGCAGCAGTGGACAAATGCAGCAGCAGATGCGGAAAGGTTACTGCCTTCTTTCGAACAAGTGTGTCGTCTGGTACAGGAGATAAAGATGCAGCTCCTGTCATCAGGGTCAATTTTATCCTTTCTTCTATTGCTTACTCCTGCAACTTTTTCTGACTCACTGCGGAGTACTCCCCCAATTTTAGGCAGTCCAATGGGCATAAGTCCCACACATGTTCGAGCATGGCCTTCAGACTTGTAAGTCTGGGTGCATAGGATTCACCCCGGATCCATTGGATCCAATTCTTAATACTGCCACATTTACCAGCCATCACTGGCCATCCTGATGTCACTTACCATCTAGCTGGCACTGGCAGTCCTCTCACCCCAGCATGGGACCTTTTTGTCAAAAACAGTCCAGCCATATAGATCGTATGGGATCTTAGTGACTAGTTCGTTCATCTTGTCCTACTGTTGGCATCTTACCACTATTATACCGGAGATTTCAGTGAGAAACTGCCCATCCAGTCAGGCCTTTGTAGTGGCCAGTGCCAGTTATATCTGGACTGCCTTACATGCTGCCAGCATCCGGGGTCAACTGTATGCCATTCAAACTTCTGATTGTTTACTGCCTACCCTTAAGGGAGAGTTGGTGATATCTCCAAATATGACCAGCCAAAGTCATCAGTGCTGCCCAGCATGACTTATGCAGAGTTAAAAGCTGACCTGGAAGGGGACCTAACTCTCACAGTGTGATGAGATGCCGACAATGTCACTCAAACCGCATCATGCTTTTACTTTACAGATGACCCTGTTTGGGTCTCTGTTGCTTTTTGGAGGACAAATCGAAGATATTTGGAGGCAGGAAGCTCAGGAACTGCTGCTGCAACTTGCTTCTTCACCCACTTAGGTGTTTTGACCTACTCGGCTAGCACCAGTACAAAGAGATGTTCAGCGGTCCCGGGACGGGATTTCTTCAGTCAGATGTGCACCAATGTACGTCCCAACCCATTGCCGGGAGATCACAGTCAAATCAACATAGGTGGTGATTATACAGAGGTGGGAAGAAATAGAACTTCTACACTTTCAAAAGTCCCAACCCAGTGCCGGGAGACCACAGTCAAATCAACATAGGTGGTGATTATACAGAGGTGGGAAGAAATAGAATTTCTCCACTTTTAAAAGTCCCAACCCAATGCCGGGAGACCAAAGTCAGATCAACATAGGTGGTGATTATACAGAGTGGGATGAAATAGAATTTCTCTACTTTTAAGCCTCCAAACTGTAAACATTGACCTACCCTCGCCACCACTTGCAGACAGTCTATCTGTGGGGCAGCCAACTCCTGCATTTTCATGCTCACTGGATCTCCCTGTTCTACCAAAATGGGTAGTTGATCCAGGTAATTTTAGAGGGTTTTCAGGTTTTATTCATCTAGCCCCCTCCCCTCTCAAGTCTTCCATATTTAAAGCAGACTTAGTGTCATAGCAGACCTGATAGTCATACTAGAATCAGCTGATTCACAACTAATGATCCATTGACCCCTGATTTTTAGTCAAATCTGCACCATTGGGGTCAACCTTTTTTTTGAACCTATGTACAACAAGATGAAAGATGAAGCCTCAGCGGTCTACACTCTTGACCTGAATTGCAATGGTCTTAATGCATGTACATTTTCCTCAATCTCTCTGATTCCCAAAGATTTACAAAAAGAGCAAGGAAATCAGTGTGCTATCTAATCCTGCTTGCTTCCCTCAAATGTATGAGAAAAATCATGGATCACTGACCTATCCAACATGGCAGGAGAGATTCCCAGAAAAATCTTCTGACTTCTCAAACAACTGTGAGTGCAAGTTTTCTTGTTCAAACACAGGTGTTGAGCATGAACACTCAACTCATATCAAGCAAACCTTCTGAAAGAGACGTTTCTCAGAAGAGGACTAATGGTAGACAAGATTGAGCAATATACAGGAAGGCCTATACAGGAAAATGGGGAGTTTTCTCCCATTGGTGCAAGGAGAAACCCCTACAAGCCTCATTATCACAGGTGGCTATCTTCCTCTTGTGGGTCTCGAAGAAGTTAGTTCCCATCTCAATCAGGATCTTCTGTTCCAACATTTTAGATACATTTTGACCTTAGGGGAGGGAGAATAGAAGCCAGAACAAAGACCTCTCCAACCTTGTTATTGGTTTGGACATGGCTTACGAGATACACTGCCTAGCTCATCCATTACTCACCTTGCTTCTTAGAAATTCTAGCTACAGCTTTCAAAAACAGTGATTCTTGCCTTGTCAGTCATCCTTATTTTCAGTTCTGCCACAATGATTCAGAATGGTTTACTCATGACAATACTTGCTTTTATTGAAGAGAACAGCTTGGGAGGGTGTATCTGCATTATCGTCCTCAGCACAGTAACGTGAATGTTCTCTCCTCCAGTGGGAAAAGATGATTGACTGGATTTGGCATCAGTCCTCTATCCATGTGGAGACCACACTTGTCTTGCTTCCACCTTAGCAAGCAGATTACTTGTTTAGCTCTTTTATTGCTAAAACAAGCCAAAAGATTTCCAACTGTCTTCTTTTGCTTGAGAGGATTGGATTTTTACAAGATAATGTATATTGTCCTTCCATGCTGTGACCAGTTAAGTATTATCAGACAAATGTATTTTACTCTTAAAAAAATTGTTTCAGTCTGTGTTTGAAAATCCATAGGTTAGTTTCAACGGTTTATTATGGATTACTTTTGTAAAATTTAATGTTTGACTGATCACCTCTCTTGCAGCTTTTACAGATAATTTAATCATTTTTGTTGGGGGTTTTTTTCAGCTGTGATGCAGGTGTTCCAGCAGCTGTGTTTTTGATGTTTTGTGCAGAGGGTGACAATGTGCAGGAGGCCATTACATTAACAGATCAGCTCAATACCTGGCTCCAACTCGTTGATTTTCATGTAAGCATGTAAATCTGAAGTATGGCATTTTGCATAATGGTATTTTATCACATAGTAGGTTTAGTTTTCCTATAGTATG
>QKMX01350731.1:3499-15072 GCA_003401595.1 Venustaconcha ellipsiformis
ATATATATATATTTGTTGCACCAATTTAACCATCATTGGATGAACGGCATATCAGACAACATCAGATCAAAATGTTTCATTTTGAAATGCACGTAAGTATAAGACACTTCACACTGAAATTATCTCTGAAACATGCAGTTTTAAAAACACAGGCAAACAGTGACCTGGTGGCCGAACAATGTCCCAGGGACATATGAAAGATCTGTGGATAGATGGGCCTAAGGGCGTAGAAGAAGGGTGCATGGATCGAGCTGAAAATCCCGAGACAGATGGATCCAGGGACATGAACAGAGAAAAGCAAAGTTGCCAGTTTCAAGGTGCAGATATATATAAGCCCGAGCTGGTTCCAGAGAGAGACAAAAGTTTACATGGAAATCCTGAAATGGGTGGACCTCGATTTGGGGACCGAGAAAGGGACAGTGATCACGTTACAGAGTTTGAGAATGATATCCCTGATTCTGACGCCGACATTAGTATTCCACATGATGAAAACTGGCGTGCTAGAAGCGTTAAAGACACATGGAAAATTGGAAGGACCCCAGGGGAGAGAATGTGTTGGACTGGAGATAAAGTCAGAATAGGAAGAGGAGCTCGTGGGAGACAGAGAGTAGATGTTCCTGGTGAGGTTCAAAGTGTCAACGACCCCTATGGACTTGAGAGATCTGGAACCTTGGAATACAGTGTAGTGTGCGAACTAGCCAAACGGGAACCAAGCGAGATCATACAAGTGTTATTGATAGCTTTCGACAGCGGTGATCTTCAGATATGCCTCAACAGGTGCTCCCACGATAAAGAGTACCTAAAAGCAGTTCTTAAAATTCTAGCTAAAGCATGTGAATGCCATTCCATGGATGCAAGTATTCTCTTGATATTGAATGCTGTAAGACAAGAGAGTTTTACAGACGTATTAGTGGACTACATCACATTTCTCACTAAAGAGGTCAGTGAAGGAGACATGGATAATCGTATCCAAGAAGTAAGAGACATCATATTCATAGGAAGGGAACTATGTATTCGAATGCCAACTGCTTGTCTAACGCTTTGTCTTGGTCTACATGCTGCTCTACATACCGTTGTCAGTGCCATGATCAACTCACCAGATGGAATAGATGATAGCGTGACACAAGATTTCAAAGCTTTTGATGAGCTTAAAAATAATCTTCTCAAAGGTGGAGCGCATAGAAGGAAACTAGAAAAAGAAATACTTTCTGATAAAGAGAAACCTGAAGATGACTTCCGTGAGTATGAAGTCTTCCCTCGATCGATAGATCTTGACACTAATATAAAACCATTTATGCGCAAGAACAAAAAACGAGGCAGTTATGAGGACCTAGACCATTATCTCGATGTACAATACAGACTTCTCAGAGAAGATTTTGTAGGTCCACTAAGAGACGGCATAGCTGAACTTCTGCAAGTTTTGAGAGATAATAGGAAAACAAAGCGATTACAAGATGTAAGATTCTACAACCATGTAAGAATCGTTGCACCAGCTTGCTCTGAATCTGGCTTATGCTATGTAATTCAGTTTGACATCAACAATTCAAGAGTTCACTGGGAATCATCTAAACGACTTCTGTATGGTTCCCTTCTCTGCCTTTCCCATGATCACTTTAAGACATTTTACTTTGCCACTGTCACTGTTAGGGAACCCCAGTATTTAGAAAAGGGACTTCTTCAAGTGAAAATGGAACACGATTATGACACTGTACAGAAAATTAAGCAATTTGAGTTTATAATGGTTGAGACAACGGCATACTTTGAGGCATATCGTCATGTTCTCACTGGTCTGCAAAATATACGCCCTGGAGATTTACCTTTTGAGAAGTACATAGTAAGGTGTGAAACTGAGATAGAGCCACCCGTCTACCTTAGACAAAACCCAAATACTTCGTTTGACCTGACACCTCTAGTTGATAACGATTTTGTCGTTAATGACAAGTTCAGACTTGAAGAGACAGAAGGCATAATAAGGAAACTGCAAACTGACTCATTTAGTGTCGAGTCAAGCTCAGCAAAGGATGTGAATATACTGAAGAGATCAAGCTGGCCGTCAGCGGACCTTCTGCATCTGAATCATTCTCAGTACGAGTCGCTGATATCAGCACTAACAAAGGAATTTGTTATTATACAAGGACCGCCCGGAACTGGAAAAACTTACATAGGTTTGAAAATTGTAAAGGCTTTGCTCTACAATCAAGATGTATGGCGCATTGATCCAAACGACAGAAATAGTGATCCTCGACCAATGTTAGTTGTTTGCTACACAAACCACGCGCTTGACCAGTTCCTCGAGGGAATCATTCATTTCTACAAAGGGAACATAGTACGTGTTGGGAGTCGTAGCTCCAGCAACGCGATGAAGGACTGCTCAATAAAGGAACTCAGAAATAACATAACAAATGAGATTATTCTTGAAAACAAAGAAATTGCAAAAATTGCCTTTTTGGAAATAAAAACACGATTAAAAGCAATTGAGAATAGAATAAGGGAGACTGAGACTGGCATTCTTCACGAGAATCTACTTCAACCCTTCATGGATAAGGCATATGTACAGTTGACTGATGGTTTTAAAAAACTTTTCTGCGGGTATCCTCAGGTTAAAAAGAAATTACGAAATAAGTATTCTGTGATCCTAGAATGGTTGGGTCTTGGAAATGTTGCTCCTAACCTGCAAGTAACTGAAGGCAATGAAACAAAAGAGCAAAACCAAATGCAAAGCTGCAATCTCGATCAACATAGCTTAAGGGGAGAAGAACGACAATACGACAAGGATAAAGTTCATGTCACATTAGAAGAAACTGGTGGACACAAAAAGAAAATGGAGAATGAAATAGCTGTCGTGAACGAAGTAGATGCAATACAGGCTGAGAGACTTCTTGATAATTGTGCAACTGACTATGATAAACCTGACATGGCACAGTCTCTTCGTGTTGACGAATATGACTTACTGTATCGAACTGCTGTCACTCTTTCGATTGAAAACATCGATAAATTACCATCCAAAATGAAAAATGAGCATTGGGAAATAGTAAGAAAGCAGAAGACAAAAATAAAGAATCATGTCCGTCGCCAATTATGTTGCACAGATATGATGAGCAAAGCCGAAGCTGATAGATTACAAAATCTCTGGACAATGTCTCACACCAAAAGATGGTGCCTTTATCGCCGGTGGATTTTCCTTTACAAAGGCTATCTCTCGAAACAAATAAGTTCCGAAGAAGTTGATCGTGCTGCCGAGCGGTGCAAGAACGCCCTTATGCAAGTAGATAAAGACATTTTGCGTCGTGCCACAGTAATTGGGATGACAACGACAGGAGCTGCTAAATACCAATCCATTCTGCAAGAGATCCGACCCCGAATCATAGTAGTGGAGGAGGCGGCTGAAGTTTTAGAGGCCCATATTATTGCCACACTTAACAGTGACTGTGAACATTTGATACTTATTGGAGATCACAAGCAGCTTAAGCCTAACCCTACTGTATTCAAACTTGCCCGAGACTACAATCTAGACTTGTCCTTATTTGAGAGAATGATTAAGAACGGCATTGAATGGAATAGTCTGCACTTGCAGCATAGGATGAGACCACAGATAGCTGACCTGGTTCGTAACATTTACGATCATCTTCAAGATCATGAATCAGTACAAAATCTAGAACCTATCAAAGGAGTGTCGTCCTGTGTGTATTTCATCAATCATACGTATCCAGAGCAGCACGATGACGATTCGAAAAGTCATTCTAACACCTACGAGGCAGAGTTTACAGCAGGGTTTTGCAGGTACTTACTCCAGCAGGGCTATAAAAAATCCCAAATCACCGTTCTTACCTTGTATTCTGGACAACTGTATTGTCTGAAAAATGTCATGCCTAAAGACGAGTTTCAAGGGATTCGTGTCACCGTTGTTGACAACTACCAGGGAGAAGAAAATGATATAATCATCTTATCTCTAGTTCGTAGCAACAAAGATGGAAAGATAGGTTTTGTAGGTGTTGAAAACAGGATTTGTGTGGCATTGTCAAGAGCAAAGAAAGGATTATATGTAATAGGAAATTTTAATTTGCTCTCCAAATGTTCCAGCCTATGGAAGGAAATGGTGCAAGCTATGCAAAACAAGGGGTTACTTGGCCAAGGGTTAAAGCTGTATTGCCAAAATCATCCAAAAGATGCGAGTATTACAGCATTTTCATCCACCGACTTCAACAATGCTCCTAATGGTGGATGCTCCAAGAAATGTGAATATCGTTTGAACTGTGGGCATGCATGCCAGATGTTTTGCCACCCTCTTGATCCCGAGCACAAATTTTACAAGTGCCTTAAGCAATGTGAGAAAATTATGTGTGCAAGCAACCACAAGTGTAAAAAATTTTGCTACAAGCAATGTGGAGCCTGCGAGGAGTCAGTTACAAAGACTATACCGAAGTGCGGACACGAACAGGAAGTTCCATGCTACCTCGATCCGGCTTTATTCTCATGCCGTAATCTATGTGAAACAATACTATCGTGTGGTCACAGGTGCCAGGAGATGTGCGGGAGCATGCATACAAGAAACTGTACTTATCTTGTTGAGAAGACACTAAGTTGCTCACACACTCAAGAGGTATTTTGTCATGTAGAAACCTGCAGCAAGCCTTGTATGGAAATTCTTAAATGTGGTCACCAATGTGAGGGAACCTGTGCAGACTGTTCAGAGGGACGATTGCATAAGCAGTGTATTAGGGAATGTAACAAGATTCTTGTATGTGGACATCATTGTAACAGCAAATGTGACACGTGTCCGCCGTGTATGCTTAAATGTGAGAACAGATGTAGCCATAGAATGTGTACGAAACCGTGTGGAGAAGAATGCATGCCTTGTATAGAACCGTGCGACTGGAGATGTGCGCATTATCAGTGTACCAAACTTTGCTTTGAACCATGCAACAGACCACGTTGTAATTACCCTTGCAAGAAGAGACTTCCGTGCAAACATTCTTGCATAGGAATATGTGGTGAACCATGTCCTGACAGGTGTAGAGTATGCCACAGAGATGAAGTCACTCGGATCTATTTTGGGTCAGAAGATGAGCCTGACGCTCGCTTTATTCAGCTCGAGGACTGTAAACACGTTTTGGAGGTAAGAGGGTTAGACATGTGGATGGATACTTACGATAAACAAGATGGAGACAGCACCATACAGTTAAAAGTATGCCCTCGATGTAAGACTCCAATCAGAAGGAATCTTCGATACAATCTCGTAGTAAAAAGGACATTACTTGATATCGAAAGAGTAAAGACTATTGTTCAAGACGAAGAGAAGAGAAGAAGAGGACTGATAGAAGATCTTAAATCAAAACTCTCTCTTCAGTTAGAGAGTTGCATATATCTAAGGCAACGGTTTAATCTCAGTATGCTTCAAACACGCTTACAGGAAGGAAGGTCAGAACAGGAACTAGTTACTCTAATGAATCAAACAACCTTCTTAATCTCGTTAATGAAGTTACAAGAACAGTTTGAAAAACATAAAATCACTCTGCCCTTTGACAGAGTTGATGTTTTATGTGATCTGGTGAAGTTTCAGAACTGGCTTCTCATACAAAGAAACGTCTTGACCGATCAAGAGATTGATGATGCACAACAGGAACTAGCACGTCTTGAGGCATGGTTCAACATGACGCGGTACTGTACAGATATCAAATGCAGGAAATGTGAGCTTGATAAAGCAATGAAAGAGGATATTGGTGTTGCAGAGAAGATAGTCAGTGACCGAAAGAAGTTTAGCGCAGATGCACAAAATCTAGTAAAAAGTTGTCTACAAAAGCTGAAAAACCTCTGTCCACTCTTCGCTGTAGACATAGTTGAAGAGGAACGTACAGTCATCATTAAGACAATGGGCTTTAGGAAAGAATACTGGCTGAAGAGCAATAATGGTAAGTAACAGGAAGATACTATTTTATACTAACGTTTAAGTTTCTTCTACTTTCTAATTTAGTGTTGTTTTATATGATTCACTTAAAATAAATGTATGACTACAAAGCCGGAACTAGTTACTTAGGAGTGACGCAAAGAATGCAGATACAAAAATCCACAAAAAAACGTACAACATGGAAGTAGTATCTGCTGGACTATTCACAATTTAATTTAAAATAATGAAAATAATATATGCAAAATGTAAATGTAAGCTGTTTATTGATAGTTTAATTTTTCCTTTTCCGATTTAGTCAAGTTTAGATTAATGGAATAATCTTTTTTATGGTTTACTTTATATTTTTCTCTGGATTCTAAAAAAATCCAATCTGCATATGTCTAATTGAATCTATGCAACAAGTGCTAGTAATTATTTGTGTATGTAATGCAACGGTAAATAAGCGATAAAACAGTTATTCGTTTAAGTAGTATAATAAAGGAAGTTCTTGATCAAGCTATTGACTAATATTTAGGTTGTTTTTGTGTGAATATAAAAATCACCTTTAAACTTAATTAATTTTGAAGTCTGATTCGCACTATTACTTTTAATCGATATTATTAGAATTTACTGAAATCATAGATGAAAAACAGAATCCTTACTAACATAGAGATTACCAGAAATTGTCAAGTTTTCTTCTACACATAAATGATTTGGTGATATGAAGTTCAACATAACCCTTTCATAATGACACTAAAAAGTGAATGTAAACAAAAAGGATTTGGATCAGCCCCTACCAAAGGGCTTGTTCAGAATTCTCATGGATTCTTTAAAGTCTTGCCGTGCACCAGCCAACCCCTCACATCCAAACCTCTTGGCTGATCAAAACTGCTGTTTGAAAATAAAAGACCATGGCACCAATTCAGAGACCTGCCCATATGTGGAGTCTTAAGATAAAGTTCTGCAAATCAATCTCTTTAAAATGATTAACCTGGTAACCTTTCGATTCTTATCGACATAAAATGTCACATGTCGACGCTGTGATAGAATTGCCGAAAATTCCATGTGTGAAGATACACTTATATACACAAAGAAATGTCTTGATCTAATGATTAAATCAGCCTTATGTTTACTCACTTAATCATGGTAAGAATATGTACTTGCCTAAACACGTGTTAGTTTTAGATAATTTTGGAACTAACACGAGAGTTCTAGCCGCTTCGAATCTTGCACATATCGTGGAGTCATTAGATAAATAGATAATTTACAGTTTTAACGAAGAGGTGTCGAACCATGCCCATTGGATCAAATGTGCGTCGACTACTTTTCTTATTTGTATATTCGTACAATTATTGTCTTTGATTGTGGATGCTTTTGGTGTGGGTTTTTTGGTGGGGGTATGTGGAGTTTTGGTATGTTCGCGTCAAGGCCGGTAAGTCAAAACTAAAATACTAGCAATTTATAATTTGCGACTTCCTAATGCAATCATGCAAAGAACATCGAATAAGGGCAACTGCGCATGAGGAAGCTACTATTCTTTCATTTTTGCTGAAAAAAGCAAAAGGAAACGGAAAATGGACCACGCTGGCCTCATTTTGTATTTTAGAAGTGCGCTGGAGATAGTCCTCGAAACAGTTTTACCGATGTGGTTCCCGTTGGTTCGAAGAACACCACGAACGTTTGCCATGAATCCCCAGCCGTAGTTTCTCCAGCTTATTTCTTGTCACGTCGATAACGACGGAAGCGTACAATGTCCAAGCGGTTGACCTATCTCGTTTTGATTGCCATGTACTTTTCATTCTCGTCTAGTAGTAGCCGAAATGTTTTTCAGATAAATTATCCTACAGCGACCTGGACACGTGGTCTAGAATTATGTTTATCTTTTTTTCGGCCAAGATGCGAGTTTCGTCGTACCTTTTGGCCTTTGAGACCAGCCACTATTTAAGAAATACGCAGGTTACCGAGAGCAGGTCGCAACCCAGTGTTGTGATCCCGAGGACAATTGCGATGGGGACGGTAATGAATGTAACCAACAGGCTAGTTCCTCCTACGCCGCTACCCATATGCACGACAATAAAAGTGCCGTCCATATTTTACCTGATTAGAGTTTTCAATAGACCCCAATCTTAATCGGTGAATACCAGATATAAGTTAACGCAAATACTCTTACGCAAGCAGTTGTTATTCCCTGTTTATGCCAGACACTTGATTTGAGAGATGTACCAGTACTTCGTCGTCGTTTTTCCCGTCATCGTTTTTCTCATCGTCAGACGCCATAAATTATCCGAGTTTATTTTCTGTGTTGCGCTCGTCTCTGCGTTCTAATGGCTATACTTTTAGGTCTATTCATCGCATTAAATCGATGTTGAGATCCTCTCACATAATGATGTCTTTGGTGGCAAATATAGACACGAAGCTAGTGTCCAGCATTTCTGTGTAGAGTCCAGTTTGTCGATGCCAGATTCATGTTGGCCGAGTTCGGGTAGGTGTGTGAATTTATTGCTCGTGCAAAAGCAGGGGATATGCTTTAATGTCTGAACCATACGAAACAGTACAAAATTGGTGAGATTCTTTTCCGACGCTCTGGCAGGCGTAGACCTCGCCATATTTTCAGAATAATGACACTCTTAGCAGATTCGGCATTGCCTTGTCGACATCCATAAAGCCGAAATAGCACTGTCAAGGCAGGAGCAGGATGCCGCCAATTTTGTTACTGTGCGTGGCTTTCCAGGCCGACTTCAAGGCCGATGCCATTCTTTTCCTCGTGGAAACATTAAGATAATTGACCTGGGCGAATGTGAACATGGGTGGTACGCCCATAATGGTTGTTAGAGCAGAGGCGCATGGGTACTTAATGATCACCTTTTAATATAGGTATCATCTTTTATTCTAGTTTACCATTCTAGATGAACACTGGTTATTTTTCGCATGGCACGGCTTTGTCGTTTTGACAGTCAGAGTAAGTAATGCTTGTTACAATTAAATATTTTGTTTAGTGGCATCGATTACCTTCATTCTTCCAATGGCGCTCTCAATTATCGGCGTTTGTCTGAGACGATGAAGGTGATAGCCCTGTAGTTTGTTTTTCAATAGCGTTGTTTGCGAGGCGAATCTTGAAGTACATATCCACAACAGACATCTTGACCCTGACTAGGTGTTGCAGTTTAGCTTAGTAGTTGTATAAAGACTGGTAAAGTTCACTTAGTTTATCTGGAGACCTAAGTTTTTGTTTTTGTTCGCGACCGACGAAACTCGAGATTTGGCATTAAGCGTCAGAGCCACGTTGTTGCTGGTGTAGTCTAGAAGATCTCATGCATAGATTCACTTTAGCTACGAAAAGCTTTTCAGAGATCATATAATTCCGATGTTAGTTGTTTTGCCGTCCTGCCCTCTGGAGGGCAACATACATGTGCCTGTGCGCAGTGATACCGTGCTGAGAACTTATAAAAAACTGACATTGTTGTGAAGAACCAAGTCATCGTCGACATTTTATGTGCTACAGCGTTCGTGTAGTTGACACGGAAGATAGCCTTCGCATATTAAACAGAGCCGAAGGATGTGCATTTTCGGTATTGTGAAGGAGAAACTACCATACGCGTCCACCTGTGCCTTTCGAAACAAAAACACTAGGATACAGCTAGGATTGTTGCTTCTCAACATATTCGTGCGGAATCTGCAACTGCATGTTTGATCTCTTCTGTGGTAAATTGGGCATCGTCGGCATTGTTTTTTGTCATCGATTGACCAGCGTTGAAGTCATAGCCGTCTTTAGAGCGAACAAGGCCTAGAATGGTCGTCGAATCATCATCATTTTCAAGGCAAGACCATTTTTCTCTCTTATCGATCTCATCAGTACGTATGATCCGGGTGTGTAAGTTTTATAGTTGGATATGACCTTACTGCTAGTAAGTCCAGCTTCTTCATCGCTGACGTCCTGCTACCCTGGTACAACATTTTCCAGCTGTGCCGTCAATATGAGACTACACTTCACTTGGCGACACGGCTTTAAGAAATGCCAAAAGAATTTACTTTGAATCCGTGCTTTTTAGGCATGGTCGCGCTGCAGTCATTCACAACCACTCCGTCTGTCCCTCCGCTTTACAAGGCCTGGTAGGTCGGGCACAGGAGGTACAGCCCTAGGCCTAGGAACATGGACTGGTTGTGGGAGCATAGTCCAGATCCTTTTAGGCCGAATTAACTGTCGGGTCTCATCAAAACTCTTATTCTTGTGTTCAAAACAGTGTATAGTTTCTCGACTTTAAAAATTTGCTTACTTCTGTCACATCTGTGACAAAAACGTCGACACGTGACAATTTAACCAAACAAATTGAAGGGCTACGAGGTAAGTCACTTTACTGATAGTGAGTGGCAAGACGCCAGTTTTAACCGGCTTCTGGGTTAGAGCACTCTGGCTGATCAAAAAACATTTTAGATTGGCCCATTGGCATATTAAACATCACGTTACAAGCATAGGTATGAAATGTTAGGCGACTCATAAAAAGTATTTTTTAAAATATTGACAAACAATATGAATTACGTTACAACAGACGAATATTGTAACATGCAATGTTATTAAATTACAGTTTTGTAGAGTAAGCTAAGAAACATTCAAAACCAAGGAGACCGACCTATATGGGATATTAAGAACGATACAACAACCGAAAATATACAACAATACACGGAAGTGAACAGGTTAATGCTAGAAATTAATTATTCTAAATTCGACTGCGATATTGTCTCATAGTATACAAAAGGTTAATAGAGAATTAATAACTTTCATATTGTGTAGTGTTATTTTGTAACGAGGGTGTGTTGTTACTTTGTAACAAATGTATGTTCTTTGTTACACAAAACTATTTTGCTACACATTTTTTTCCTCCATTGCGATAAATACGACCACTTTTTACTTATCTTTTCGTACCGCTTTTATCCATAAAGTTTTGTCTTATTATTTAGAGTAGTAAATTAGTCATTCGTGTCTGAATTCTATAACACTCAGCTGTTATCCCTTAGTACAATTGGTGTGAGAATTCGATCAAATTCAATTATAACCCTGTAGTACCATTGGTGTGAGAATTCGATCAAATTCAATTATAACCCTGTAGTACCATTGGTGTTAGAATTGTATCACACTCAATTGTATTCCCTTACTAACATTTGTTTGAAAATTCTATCGCACTCAGTTTTTAATAACTTCGTACCATTTGTGTGAGGATTCTCTCGTACTTAATATTAATCCATTAATATCATTTATGATCGAGTCGTTACATCTAGTTCTAACAAAATATATAGATCCATTATATAATTTATGTGAGTTGCACAACACTCATTATAAATCCCCTAATGTCATTTAGTCCTGTGATATAAAATATAAATCACTTTGTCATTTATGTGAGAGTTCTATGACACTAAATATAAATCCCTTTGTGTAATGTATGTGAGAGTTCTATGACTCTTCAATATGAATTCCTTTGTCTTACTTATGTGAGAGTTCTATGACCCTAAATAAAAATCCCTTTGTGTCATTTTTTTTTGAGAGTTCTATGACACCAAATATAAATCCTTTTGTCATTTATGCGAGAGTTATATCACATTAAATAATTTGCCATTTATGTGATAGTTCTATTACATCAAATATAAATACCTTTTGTATCATTTATGTGAGAGTTCTCTGACACTAAATAGAAAT
>QKMX01350736.1:1810-14524 GCA_003401595.1 Venustaconcha ellipsiformis
CATGATGCCCCAGTGCAAGACATAACTATAAACTGCCACAATGCAGACATGACTGAAAATTATTAAAGCTATGTTAAAAGTCCAAATCAAACACATACACATATGATTATGAGCATGATCTTTGCATGTTAATGAGGTGATCTTGTACCTGATTGATGAACTTGTTTGCTTACTTGAAACGGAATTGCAATTGGATTTTACTTCACCTTGGTGTATATACTTGTATTTTTGTGGTGGACAGGTTCTATATTAATTGAAATGCTTTGCATTTAATTGGCTAAGTTTATTACTGCTCTAGATCTAGAGAGATGATATTTCTCATCCAGTTTCAATAAATCTTGTTGAATGGCTTTAAGTCTCCAGTTATGAGGAACAGACTATGCATATTAATTATGCCTTTGTCTTTAATACTACATTTATATTTGGAAAGAATTTTTATGACACTTGAGATAAATTGGTAAACTCTGCATAATATTAAGTTTGGGAGATTGTTGTTTTTTTAAAATGTGACATAAAGCATTATATAAAGGTCATCCATTATGTAATCCAGGTTACCAATTCCAGGCCCACTTGTTTAAGAATAATCTCTGTGGCCAGTCCAAGTTACATTTATGAAGATTTTCATGGACAGTAGATGATGTGGATTATATTGTTATGTTTTTCAATGTGCTTGGATTTATGTGGACTGAAATATACTAGATGAAACAAGGCTATTATAAATGCAAGTTTTCATTAATTAACTCAAGGCAAAGGGTGATTACTTTGCTGTATGACCTAAGAATAGCATATCATGTGTGAGTTTGGTTTCTTGGGCTTGAATTTGTCATTTTCAGACACAGACTGAAAATACATGTGCATGTTTTTAGACAGAAACAAAGGTTATTAATTTTTGCCATCAGAAAACATGGAGAACATATCTTAAAACTGGAGCAGAGATTCATAAATGGTGTTCTTGTATGAGCAAGTATCCATTATTTGGAGATGGCCACTAAGACAGATATTTCACCTCCCATGCTGGCTCAGGATTTAGAATATGTCCAATGTCTTCCTTTGCATGTTCAAAGAGGTATTTAATGGAGGTAATTCTTTGCTGTGGGATGCATCCAGTAATAATGTTCCAAGTTTTTTAAATTTTAAGAGACTTTAGTTTATTTATTTTAATAATTTCAAAAAGGAGTTTGGTTTAGTATAGTTGATCTTTGTTTTTTATATCCTTGGTGTGTGTCTGTGTGTCAGTGTGTGGTGCATTTTACATTATCCTCTGAGCTAAAGGAGTTTGTCTTCCTGGGAATTTGGTAATATTTTTTATTTTAGCATTTATGCTGCCTTTTTGTTTTTGCTCAGCACAATGTAGCCAAGAATGTGTTGATGTACCATTAAATCCTACAGCCAAATCACACTGGAGCCTGTTAGGTATTGTTCTGTTTGCTATGGAAACCGTTTGATACTCCTCTCAGAGCGTGATCAATTAGGAGATTCTGGGCACATTTTTTAAAAATGTTTTTAATAAATAATGATGTTTATTGCAAAAAGGAATCATTTGAGAAACTTGAAAGAAGCATTAATTTCAAAGTGTATTTCTTCAGATCAGAAATAAAACCTTATTGACAGAATGCAATTTTTAATCCAGAGGGTTAAGAATTAATGTGGTAAACTACTTAAATTACTTATAGATACTTAAGGTCAACTGCAGACTGCACAAACCTAGATCTGACATCACATAATATGCCAGCAGATCAGGGTCTGTATAGTTTGTTAGTAGTAGAACGAACAACATAGGTCTTGATTTGCCTAGACATGATGCAGTGGCAAAGAAGGTTCTGTAACAGTTCTATAACAGCTAGATTCAACATACAAGCAAGTTTGTTATTTAGTTTGTGGCAGTTATTAAAATATTCATGATCACATTTATAGCCATTTAAAAAAAATCAAAAATTAATATTTTCTGATTGAAATGATGCATTGATGTAAATGGATTCCAATAATGAACTTGGCTGGCATTGAATCCTGTTGATAATATCCTTACATCATCTGGATTAAATCCACAGTATGGAGTTAATTAATCCACACAGTGATTGATTTCAGTGGTTAACTGTTGATTTTAATGGGAAACTTGTGTATTGGTGTATAACAACAGAGATTAGAAGCATCAAGGCTCAGGGCTGCATGCACAACACCTGCCAATACAGCAATACACAAGGATTATTGAGTGCACCTAGCCACCTGGAAATTTCATTTTGGGCTCATTCAAGCCTACACATAACAGCACATGCTGGGATCTGAGCCAGTTTTGAGTGACTTTGGTTCTTAATTTCATCACTTCTTTAATTGGAACTAAAATAAATATTTCGTTCCTATAAATACAGACTGAGTGACTATAACTCAAAGACATATAATTGACTTACTGTGTTTTCCATTTGCCTTAAGACTTAATCTGAAACTACCCTAAAAGACCGCATCCCTCCTGCTCTGATGGGTTGACACACAGCTACTGGGGGTTAGCAAAGAAAGGAAGAGAAAAAAGTAGTATTGACAAAGAGCTTTGAACACAAGACCACTTGTATTAAAGTTGCACACATACCATTAGACTAAAACATCCGTACAGCTAAGATGATTCCAAAACAACAGGTACTAAAATTTGAGATGAGAGGAGAGGTCATGGTTTATTTGTCAGTCCTGCTCACCTAGTCCAGCATTGATCTAATTAATATAGGTTGTTCTCCTTGCAAGAGTCTCAAATTATACCAAATTAATTGGATGAGGTCTGGAAATTATCTTCAGAAAATGTTCTTTTTACCTGCAGTCAAAATATTTGCCAAGTACTTTTCCTAAAATATCAATAGCACTTAGCCCATAAAAATGCGTGTTTGAAAGCAACAGGATGTTAAGATCAGTTTTGTTTTCATGTTTGTCTGTTTCATTTTTCTCAACCTCTCCCCCCCCCCTTTTTTAGTCAAAATATTTAGCAATTAGTAATGGCATACAGCTTATTACAATCCCAGTTTATAAAAGCAGTAGACTGTGCACCTGTTCAAGCTTCAGATAAGTGTTAGACTGTGCCAATCAATGCAAACCAGTCTAGTTTTAAAAAATGGTTCACAGGGTGTATGACATAACAACTGGTACTTTTATTTTCTCTTCTAAAAAAAGGAAGGAAGTTTCTCTCATCATACTTCCAGTTTCATTGCTCTGATTTGGAACTCAGATCTTGGAAAGAATTTTTTTTACTTCATGCAGTCTTTATATGAAATCATTAAGAAAGAATTTGTTTACTTCACACAGTCTTTATATGAAATCATTAAGAAAGATTTTTTTTACTTCACAGTCTTTATATGAAATCATTAAGAAAGATTTTTTTACTTCACGCAGTCTTTGTATGAAATCATTAAGATACAAATAAATAGGTTTGAAAGATCTCAGTACACAAGACTAAATTTATTACCAGAATAGGATCATTTCATACCCATCTGTTCATGGTAGATTTACATCATATTGCTGTTTCTTTGTAGGCTTGCATTATATTGCGAGGTAACACACCTAGCTGTTTCTTAACAGACTTGTATCATACTGCAGTGTAATATAAACAGTTGTTCCTTAGTAGACTTGCGTCATGTTGCAATATAATTAATACACCAAGCTGTTTCTTAGTGGACTTCTATCATATTGCAATGTAATACACCTAGTTGTTTCTTAGTGGACTTCTATCATATTGCAATGTAATACACCTAGTTGTTTCGTAGTGGACTTCCTTCATATTGCAGTGTAATACACCTATCTCCTTATAGTAGACTTGCATCATGTTGCAATGTAATACATATATCTGTTCCTTAGTGGACTTGCATCATATTGCAATAATACACCTAGTTGTTCCTTAGTGGACTTGCATCATACCGCAATGTAATACACCAGTTTCTTGGTGAACCTGCATTATATTGCAATGTAATACAGCTAGTTGTTCCTTTGTAGATTGCATCATACTGCAATGTAATACACATAGCTGAAGGCAATGAATATCAAGATCAAAGTGAAACCATGATAACAATGGGTTGCATTGATTTGTTTTAAAACAAAACGTTTCATACAGTATTATCATTAATTTGGAGTAAATATTGCTGATTGCCTATTTGGAAAGATATTAGTAACATACATTGCAGTTTGGCCTTATCTATGGTATCATGGCAAAACATTTCTGAGTTTCAGTAAATGATCCATATATACTTGCCTATAAGTCAAGTCAAACTGCAAACAGCAAAGATCCTGATCTACCATATTATAATGTGTCTGCAGATCAGGGTGTGTGTTGTTTTTTCTATTGATTACTCCAAACATACTGCAAAAACCCTGATCTGATCTGGGTCAGCGCAGTTTGCAATTGGTCTCGACTTGCAAGTGAATACATACTATAACATTAATTGGCAGTTTCAGTAACTGTTGTTTTAGTAGATATCAAGTTGTCTTTAGTTTCATTTCTCCAAGCTAAAGCTGTGACAGTTTTAGCTTCATTTGCTGAAAACTGTACATGTACAGTTGTGTGGAGTGTTATGATTAAAATGTCATGAGGAATAAGTAACTAATCACCTCATCAAAAGCATGTTGCAGTGGTTCAAAAAATCCATATACTGTAATATTGTGTTGTTTTTTTAAGAAGATTTCGAAAATCAGATGAAGTTTAAAATTAATAATGATTATCCTTGGATAGTACAAGAAAACTTTATGGCCATTGGCTGGAATCTGAAGAGATGTTTGTATTTCCAATCTGTAATCTTTTAACAACCAGTTTGAAGATTTTTTTTTTTCAAGATTCTTAAATATTACTACCCTCTTCATTTCAAATTTTGCAAATTAGTGCAGGGTTTATATCTCCTTGTTCCACTTCCTTCCTGGCAACATTATATCAGACCACCAGCAGAAGAAAAACAGTTGTTTCCTGTTGATATAGATACTGCCCCTTCACTGATATGATAATCAGGGCAGGTGGAACCAGGCACTGAGATAGTGAACCAGTCTCTTCATGATGTATCATTTGAATCACTTTGGTGCTGAAAAATACATTTGATTCATCTGACTTGCTGGATATTGATGCTGTTGGTGTTGGAATAAATGACCTTGCATGCTTCAAGTTGCTAGATATTTTTAGATATAAATATTCAAATGATATCCATCTTTGTGGTAGGCTAATTTCTCAGATAAAATTGTTAAGTATATTTTAACCTCTAGGATATGTGTGTATAAATTTGATCTGAGTCAGTTAAGCCTATCCTTGGGGCCTGGGGTTGGTTATTGCTGGAACTTTTGTAGTGTGATACTGGATAGTGTATTGCAATGCAGCAGCATGTTGATAACAAATCTTTTGTAAGTGCAAACTAATATAAGATTAAACAAGAAGTCAAAGTTCAGTACAACTTTTTCTTTTCAGTTTCATAAAATGAACTGTTAATGGGAAACATTGTGACATATGGATCAGTCTGAGTTATAAGAGATAGGCTTCTGTTTAAATTGCATTGTTTCATCTTTTAACACCATTGACAGCTATGATGGGATAACCTTGGCAAATGTGTTGGCAAATGTGTGTGCATGTGTAGGGGTCACATTCATTGTCCCACCTGAAAACTTTTTTACCCACACATTCCTGATGAATAGCATGATTAATTCATAGCCTAAAATGTTGCCAGATTAGTGATTTATTTTTCTCCATTTTATTTGGCACCATATCATGCAAGAATTTTGGTTCCATGCTCATAATTTTGGTTCATTGGTAATGCAACAGGCAGGACTGTAACATACAACAACTATTTGCTTGTATTAGCATGATTAAAGTCACCTCCAAAATTGGCTTTTTTGTATGTATGTGTATTTGAGACTTGCAGGCCATTTTAGAAGGTTTTTTTAATACAGATATTTAGACTGACTCATAAAATAAGAAGTTCAGTCCATTAAACACTACACAGAGAGCTTTAGTTATTGCGAACATTAATGGATGTTTGACATTTGTCCAAAAATAAGGTCAGGAGCCTGAAATCTAGACTTGAAGTTTTCTTGAAAATTAGTGTTGACATCAAAGGTCATTCAATCCAGACAAACTGGTATATTTGCATTAATATGTTGCGCTGATAGATTTTCATGCCATTACATTTTTTTTCATTTTTTTGATTGTGTTTTAGCCTTTTTGATTTTTTTTTAAAAATCACAATTTTTTTTTTTTAAATTACAATTTAGCAAAAAGAACCTGAGGCAGGCAAATAAAATTTGGCAGATATGTTGGTAGGCTTATGCCAATGATTTGTTTAGATTTTCATTTGAAATTGTCCAAATTTTATACATTCTTTTGCTTTTCATATGCTTGCCATTTGAAAGAGTTTATGATAATGCCTGTCCAACTTGTCTAGTCCCTATGTCTTTTCCAAACAATAACTCTCAGTCCATCTTGTCTATTCCCTGTCTTTTCCACACAATAATTCTCTACCCATTTTTCTTCCCTAGCATTCTTTCCACACAAGTTTTCAAACAATCTACCATTTCCAAAAGTGCCCCAGATAAGAAACTCATCAGTATATTGTGCTCAAAAGGTCAAAGGTCAAGGTAGATTTTAGGTCAAAGGGTAAAGTCCAATACCATAAAACATGACCAAATTTTGTGGATAGCTTGCATTTCCAATACAAAAAAAAGTCATTTTTAGATTTTGGGGTTGTAGATGGAGCTCACAGAGACCAAAAAAAGAAATTGGTTAGTGAAAACTAACCAAAGTGGAGTTGGTGTAATGTACTGATTAAGGTTGGGGGGGGGCATAATATTTCAGGCTCCTGACCTTTTTTTGGACAAATGTCAAATATCCATTAATGTTTGCAGTAACTAAAGCTCTCTATGTAGTGTTCAATGGACTGAACTTCTATTTTATGAGTCAAATGCTGCAATCCAGACCTTAAATTTTAGGGCTGTCTCATACCCCTAATAAAAAAATATGTCATTTTATTAACCTTGCTTGATTTTAGTTCAGTTCTGTCAAGCACTGGTGTGGCAGAATGACACTAATTGTGTTGTGGTTGGAATGGGGTGGAGATGCATGTGTAGCTTTCAGAACCAAATCTAGTATAGTTTCAGATTACCTTGATGTTCTTAATAAACTAAACTACCATTCCCTACAGTCAAGCAAAAGCCACATATGCTGTAACACCATCGCTAACAGTTTTCTGACAGTGACTTTTCTAATGAAAGCTGAACAGAAATAATTTTTGGCAAGTTCAGTCAAACATCTTTCACCTGTCAATACTACCTATTCTTTGGTAAGGAGGCTATTCCAAGCTATTTCAAGCAAATGAAGCATCTGGCATGCTTTCCGAATGATGAATCATTATAGGGGAAAATATAATTTAAAAAATTAAAAATTTCAAATTTGTGTGTACAAAGCCAAAATCCAAGCAGATTACTTCAGAGGGTTGACATTTCCTAGAAATTATTTGTTTGAATGAAAAAAAAAATTCTACAATTTGCAGCAAATCTGCAGGTGTGTTAAATATGCCCACTTCTTCATCTTTTCTGAATAACCAAACCTAAATTTACAATTTGTCATCTTTAACTTTCTGTGCATAATACACCTGTATGTTATGAATACAGTTGTATGGAGTTTTTTTATTCTCCTTTATCAACAGGTTTCACTTTATTAATGAACTTTTAATAGCAGTTCTCTCTGGATAGGTTTCATTGTAATCTTTGTAATGTCCTCTGAGTGTAGGTCATACAGTAATTTCTGTAATATCCTCCATTGACAGATGATGCTGTAGTCTCTAATATTCTCTTTGGATAGGTTTCACACTACTCCCTTATTGTCTTGATTTTTTTCTATCGATAGGATTCACTATGGTCCATTGACTGTCCTCTATAGACAGGTTTCAGTGTTGTGCTCTTTTGTCCTCTAAGTGGCTTATCAATAGATTTTAAACTAGTCTGTTGTGTCCTCTATTGGCAGGTAAAATGGTATTCTCTGTTGTGTCCTCTATTTTGTCTATAGATTTTTTTTCATAGTTATACAGGGAACTACATTTTCTTCATTTGCTTAGCATTGGACTTGTAATATAATCCAAGGGTTTTGGGTTTGATCCATGACTAACTCAGCCCAGGTTAGTCGCCTTGGTGTGTCCTTTAGGAAGGTACATAGCTACCATTTTCTTGGCATTATATAGCCAATAATGTGCTTAAAATGCCATTAATAAGAACAGGGCTGAACAATTCACTGTGGTCTATTGACTGTCCTCTTTAGACAGGTTTTGTTGTGGATGTACTGTTTATAGACAGATTTTACGGTGGTCTCTGATGTTTTCTGTAGACAAGTTTCACTGCAGTCTCCATAGTGTACTGTATTGACAGATTTCACTGTCTACAAAAATCTAACCATGAGATATTTCTTTGACATGCCTCAAGCATCATGCATTTAGACCAAAAAAACAAACAACCCATACCTTGTGCTGACATAATTTGAAATTGTTCCAGTCTTACACTGAGCTATCACTCTTTGGTCTTTAAGTAATGTGAACTGGGCCAAAACAGTCAACTGTTGCCATGATGATTGACCCATCCCAGGTTTACAAACCAAATTCAACCTCCATTGCCAGGCTGCTGATAAAATTCTATATTGTCTTTCAAGACTTTTGCCATAACTTCTTTAGCTGTTAGAAAGAAAGCTGAACCTTTCTTATCACAAAGTTTTATGTGTTTTAAAGGCTGAGAGGAAGTTTATATCTTCCCCTGGAGATTTTAAGGTTGACTTGAGAAGAAAAGGAATCTCTGTAAAAAATGCAGGTACCTGTGGAACATTGTTTTTTTTTTATACCAAGTTCACCTCAAAAATACTTCTAATGAGTGATGGGAATAATGAGATCAGACCACTAATTCATTTTCCATAGAATTTAATGCTAATGTATAAAAAATAAAATTAATTACTTCATTATATTGGCTTACAATTAAACCATACATACTTCCATTCATTAGAGCAAAAGAATTTTTTCAGCTTTAAAAACAGGTGTGTTTGCTGAATTTTCTTGTATTTTGTGATGCTAAACAGGATTCCTTGGTCTGCACCCATAAACATAGCCTTACATAGTCCATATGCTTTTTCGTCATTTGGAAATTAAATACAGGATATCAAAATAAAAGTAAATATTTTGTTGTCAACTGTAGTGCAAAGATTGAAGTTTATGAAATGTATAATGGAAACAAATTAAATCCATGTACAAGCCAATGAGTGCATCTCAGAATCGTTAGTACACAATTTTGTTAACCCTCCCCCTTTCCAGTAAACTGGTTCTCAGGCAGGAAAAAAAAAAAGTTTGATACCATCAAAGGGGACAATCACCAGAAAATGGCAGATATCTTAGCTTTATTTTGATATAACTATTCTGGACCAAAGGTATTATGATGTATTGATTTTTCTTTGCACAAGTTAAGTGCAAGAAAGTATTCAAGTAAGTTCATACTTGAAAAACAAAACAAATAAACATGAGAATGTTGGGCCAAAATGAAGTTACATCAGTTGAACAGTCACCATAATGAATGTTGTGATTGTGTGTATGTGCATATGCTATTATTTGATTAAGGGAGGTGGCTATTGCAGCATTATTTCTGAAGTATTTTCCAACCATTGGCAGAAGGGTCCACCATCAAGTTCCATTTGGAAGTATTAGTAGGTAAAAGAGCTTTAATATGCCTGTATAAGCTTTGAGATAGCTGTTATTATTGCGATAAAAAATGGACTAAAAATTTGGTTTGAAGAAATTTAAACAAAAGTTGTGATGGCTTTATCTCATTTATCTTATATCTTATTTACACATTGATTATTGTTTTGTGGCATTTTTCCGCTTTTATATACGCCCTATTCAGAATAAGGTAGCAACATTGGCCTTCTTGAAAATCGTGTAAATTGCTTTTAGTTCTTTAGTTGTTAGTTGTTTTGTGGCATTTTTTCTGCATTTGTATACGCCCTATTCAGATAAGGGTTGGAACATTGGCCTTCTTGAAAATCGTGCAAATTGCTTTTAGTTCTTGCTTTGGAGATATGGTAGACTTGAGAGCTTCATTAGTTCCGTATATACTTGCATATACAAGCCAGGTCCAATTGCAAGCAATGTAGACCCTCATCTGCTGTCTCATAATGCACCTGCAAATCGGAATGTATGTTGTTTGTTTTATTGATGAATTTCAAAAACTGCAGGCCCAGATCTACTGATGCATTATGTGACTGCATGTCTGGGTCCATGCAATTTGTTCTTAAACCCAATTTTTAAGAGAATTTGTTTGGGGTTTTGAAGAAGGTTTGGAGTAATATCAGTTACTAGTTTTAAAATTTAGTTGACTTTTGTGGAAATAATAAAACTGATGGTGTCATTATGGAATATGTCAGTTTTGCCCATTCCTTATCCTGGTTTTGATGTGAATTCTTTAGTGATGGCCCTAGTGTGTACAACTCTAAGGGTATAGGAATGCTGTATTTACTTGAATGTAAGCCTAGTCCATCTGCAAACTGCACAGACCCAGATCTGTCATTGCAAAATATGCCATCAGATCTGGGTCTGTGCAGTTTGTTAGTATAATTAGTAGAACAAACAACATAGACTGATCTGCAGATGCGTTATGTTATGACAGAGCAGGATCTTTGTTGTTTACAGTTTGACTCCACTTACAAGTAAGTAGATAAGGTAGGCAAATAATTTCCACTTTGTAACAAGATCTTCATATCAAAGATAGGAAAACTTTGCTTTCAATTTTTGCTAGTTACAAACTAATACCTATTCCAGAGTAAATGTTTTGCTGAATTTTAAAAACAATTATATTAGATTATGCTTGAAAACTGTTGTTTTATTTTTTCATCTCAGAAAATTTTTGAACAATCCTTATTCCTTATTGAGCTCTACAAGTTACAGATCAGAAGAGCTTATGGGATGGTGTGCTGGTCTGCTGTTGGTCATCTGCCTGTCCATTAGCACAAGTTTGTTGTTGGTACTACTTGGAGGATTATCATGAAATTCTATACATGCATTCCTTCTTATGATCTACTTGATTCTGTTAATGAAAATAGTGCTGCTTGGATATTCAATATAGCTGCCATGGTAGCTATCTTGAAAATCTTGTTATCACTATTCCTCCTTAATGGATGATCATATCAACATGGAGTTTTCAACAAAAGACTGCTTGGTCCTAAATGAAAATGGTGTTGATCTGATATTCAGAAAAGGGTAGCAACATTCTTGAAAATCCTGTAATTGCTTCTGGTACTAACTGTCAAGTCATACTGATATGGGGTTTTCACCAAAAGATTTCTTGTGATATTTAGTTGGTCCTAGATGAAAATGGTGCCAATTTGATGTCCAATATGGCCACAACAGTGGCCATCTTGTAAATGTTATGTTGTTTATGTCATATCAAAATGGGTTTTCACTGAAGGACTTCTTATGCTGTCTGGTTTTGTTCCAAAATGAAAATGGTATAAATCTTATTGCTACTTCTCCTGGGTTTTATTTCACTAAAAGACTTTGATGTGAAGATGGTCTTTAATGAAATTGGTCCAATCTGAGGTCCAATCAGGCTACCAAGATAGTCAACTTTAAAATCTTATTGCTTCTTGTCTAGAATGGATGGTCATATCAGCATGGGTTTCTCACTAATGACTTCATAAAAATGGTATTGATCTAAAATTTATTATTGCAGCTATCTTTAAAATCAACTCTACTTGAACAGAAAGTCATATTGACATGTTGTTTTCACCAGAAAAGTTCTTATAATGTCCAGTGTGGCCGATATGGCAGTGATCTTGTAAATCTTATTAGTGGTACTTTCCCTGAATGGAAAGTCATATTTTAAGGTATTGTTGGCTCTTCTTTCCAAATGGTTGGCTATATCAACATGGGGTCAGCAGTAGACTTTTTATGATAGCTGGTTGGTCATAAATGAAAAGCATGCCAGTCATACATCCAGTATGGCTTACCTGATGGCTTTCAAATCTTGTTGTCACTTCTCGTCCTGAATTGATGATCATTGTTACATGGGGTTTTCACAAAATCTTCATATTACATTTCTTCTTTAATGAAAATGGTTCCAAGCTGACATCCAAGATATATGCACACAGCAGCTTTGTTAAAAATCTTGTTATTGATGATGAAAACTCTAGATAGTTTCAACACTCAACAGTTAAAAGAAAGAAATGGCCTTTTCTTGAACGTTTGCAAATTCTTTTCACTCAGTTGAGCCTCAGTCCTTTCAAGAGGCTCTTGTTATTTATGCCACACTTCTGTTGAAGGATAACATAATAATGGTGGAATGAATGCACAGAGACAAATGGAGTTCATGTTATAAGGATAACATATTCAAGGTAGAAGAAACAGTGAATAATTGAGTTCATGTACAGGGATAACATAATGATGGTAGAATCCAGAGACAAATGGAGTTAACGTTATAAGGATAACATATTCATTGTAGAATACACAGAATAATTGAGTTCATGTATAGGGATATCATAATGTTGATTTATTATATGCTCATTTTTTTCCCCATTATCTTTACTTTGTCAGAATCGTGCAATATGTTACGATACTTTGCCTTCATACACTTCATATTAAACTCATGTACACGCCACAATGTGCCCAATATTGTATTAGGAACTACTTCGTAAACAAATCATATGCACTAATGTAGACCCTTTATGTTTTGGTTGATTAAATTTGTTTCTGA
>QKMX01350764.1:1220-13823 GCA_003401595.1 Venustaconcha ellipsiformis
ACACACACACATACATACATACATACATACATACATAGTATTAATTCGGTATTCTAGAATTTTAAACAAACAGAGATGGAATAAACATGTAGCATATCTAATAAACAAACAAAGTACCCATTTAAAGTTAATTACCTTTCTAGTGATTCTTAAAGTGTTCCAAATCATAATTAACTTTGAATCCGTTAAGTTTCAAAACACAACACCCCTCATAACTGCATGGAACAGTCCTGTATGTTTATGACTTAGCGCATGCCGATGCCTGTCGCTGCCTAGACATTGTGGACGCCCTCTCCTGTACATTCCGCCATTAACTGTCCCAAATGTCGTAGATCATATGTAAGATTATCATTTACATGAAACCATCTTAGGAGTAGTTCCAATTGGGAGTTCGAACTTGTTCTGTCAGATATGGCTCTTTGATGCTTCATTTACGATTATGTTCGCTGTATCCAGCAAAGAACAGGTTGTTATAATGTTTGCTACTTCAAAGGGAAAAAAATATAAACATAGGTATACATATTTAATAAGGTCCAAGAATTAATTATCTACTTCCATCAAATTTAGTATTAAGATCCAATTTAGCAGGTGATCGTGACATAAATTAATACATTTGTAAATTTTGAGCATTTGATCTTTACAACTGTATGAAAACCTTTTATTAAAGAAGATTATTATTTACTGCAGATTGATGTAGTTCTCTACAAACAAATGGTCGTTAAATTTGAATGTTATACAGGGATATGCTATTATCATTAAATTTAACTGAAAAGGTTATTAAACGTTGCACATGTTGATATCAGAAGGCGACACTTGAAATCAAGCCCGAAGAAAAAGGCAAGAGTAGATCAAAGTCAGGACACCATTAAATAAGCTTTCTTGATATGCGAAACCAATAGGCATGCTTTGGTTTCTTATTTTACGGCACATCAACACAAATAGGTTATTTACTGCCGAGACTTTTGGAGTAAAGAGATTTACTCAAAGGACACTCGGGTGTGACATTAATGGTCGCAAAGTCGGGAAGCTAATCACAAAGTCACCGCTGCTCCAATCGGCACAAACTCATAATTTTACGTTAAGTTGATACATAAGCCTCGAATGTACTTTGCCGCTATTGATAATTATATTTGGAACTACTTTTTTCATATGGCACAATTTTTGGGCAAAAGGAGAAAATGTCACATTCGGAATATTGCCTGCCTTTTCTGTTGCAACATATGTAGTGCACTCCACCATAGGCGAATTACCAGATACATCGCATTTATGTGTATTCTTACAACAACATCGAAGTTTATTTCTCGACTTAACGGAAATGGCTTTGAGATGTTCCGATTGCCGCTGATGATGCCTCCACTGGTCACCTTTGACGACAATGAGATAATCTTGTTCTAGCACAATTACACATGTTTACTATTAGTGATAATGCATTCGCAATGACTCGATTGGCTGGTTTAAAGGCTGGAACTTGATTGGTCAGTTGTGGAGTTGTCAGAGCATGTTATTCTAATGGTTGCCTATCAGTTTTCCGTGTAACCTGGGTCTGATAAATTTCATTTAAACTATGAGTCGAGCAGTGGCATATTAACGGGGAAGGGCAGACGGGACGGTTTCCCTGGAGACCTGCATTCTTGGGGCGCCAAAATCTCTTTGGGTCATCATCGTCGCCCTGGACTCCATTTACCCTTAGTTCGCCAATGGGGTCGAGATCATTTATTGAATGTTACTTATAAGTGACTCGAATTGAAATCGACGAGAATTTCAAAATACTTTTTGACAAAGCTTTTGTTTGTCCATTTTTGTCACTCCGTTTTCGCCAATCAGTTTCCACTCTTGGCACGCGTAATTAGACAAAACACTATCTTCCGTTTTCATTATCCGATTGTATACAGCTGAATGAAACGTATTCCGTCCGATTCCTCTTTATATATACCTATGAATTTAATTTTGATCAACAATAGCTAACACCATAGAAAACAATAAATGTTACATGTAAATTTTTCCAGATCAAATCTTTCCTATAATGCTTTCTTTGAGTTAAGGCATGGGTACATCATGGAATTCACCATATTGTAATCTTAATCGGTCAAGTATTGAGAACTCTTCTTGGAAAGTTGATTTTTCCTTGTTATGGACTGTAAATTTTCACTCACAATAAAGCACCTGCTCAAACACTGTTTGCTATGAATTGATGTGGAACAAAGTGGATCGACTAAACTAGGCTGGCGAACATGACAAACATTGTGAATATTCATCATTTTTCTTTTACATGATTTTGTTTCATGTTCATGCAACCATGAGCAAGTGGATTTGTTATGTACATTTAATTTGCATTGTGTGATTGACCATAATTGACAGTATGAGTTTGTCCTTACCAACTAAGGCTTTTGTTTTGGAAACAACATATTGCGTAGCTAATTTTGTATATGGTTGTAGATATATTTTACGATAATTACTATTCATAGGTAAACATGCTTACATGGACTTGAATTCAAGACATTGGTTGTCCTCTCGGGGATTCGTGGTGTACATGATGCTTGCAATTAATGCTTAAGTTTTAGTAATAGACCTAATTTTGTTTACAGCTTAGAATGTACTGGAAATTAACTTTTGACTATCATCCTGGTCTTCTTGTTGTCTTAAGTTCTATATTAAGGATATTAGCATCAGTAGTATTCTTTGCTATATTTAACTTCATTTGTGTTCAGATTTAATTTAAAAATAATCTTTTATTGAAATTATTCATTGAAATTACATAGCGCTAATTAATGTTTTCGGACTAAATCAATATTTTGGGATTATCGTGAATTCACATTTTGGATCATATCATTGTGATACATCAAGACTGTTAGAAAATCAATACTATTCGAGGCTATTAATACATCAGTACATTCAAAGTTGGAATTGATTCGGAACACAGTTTGAATTCATTAGTAATACTTTTGGACTAAATAATTTTTGGGAATATTTGTGGGTTAATTTACAATACTATAAGTTCTTTTTAAATTTTTATGTTGTGTTCTAAGGAAATAAATATTTTATTGAATTTTACAAAACAATTGCTGGTTTTCACTCTTTAATGTCACTTGGTTTAAGGCCTTAGAGTCTTGACAGAATAATGAACTAATACACAAACGCGCATATATTAAATTTCATTACAAATAGGTCCTCTCCGATGACATATGGGGTACATTTAAACTCTTAGGTTCCACTTTTTGGAAATGGAGCTTTTTGCTACAAGGCCTAAAGTTATGCTAGGTGCTATGAACTTTTTTCATGCATGGACAGACGTGTAAATTATATTGCAGTATGACTTGCAGACTGTTATGCTGCTGGAGGAAGAATTTTTCAAAGTGAGTTGCAACAATTCATGTTTACATGTAATTGTAACTCTGGTTATTTTCAAGAGGTTATAGTTCCATGACATGACTATAAAATGTGTCGCTGGCGTTTATTGTGTCACCAAAAATATATAAATTCAGATAAAAGAAAGAATTGCAAAGATGTTTTTCAATTTTCATATTAAAATAATTTACATAATAACATATAGTACGTTCACTTAGTTGCGAGAGGGTTGATGGAAAAAGTCCCAGAAGAAATGCAGTATCTTTCAAACAAAGTAACTCTGCTTCATACAGATTTGCTCGATAGCCGTTCAAAACGTCAAGATTAGTAACATAATATTGTCTACCTCATAGATGTAGACCCGGTGGCAAAATGGCAGATGAGTCATTTTTCAAACAGAGTTACTATAATATTTATGCAAAAATGGAAAATCTTTTACACAAATGAAAGCTGAAATGTTTGAAGTTTATGGATCTAAAGCACTTGCTAAACATTAAATGAATAAATGAAAGAAACATCTCAGTCATGTTAGAGAGACTTTCACAGAAGTTGTATGAGAAGGCTGGTTAATGCTAATGAAATCTCTTTCCATAAAACTAATCGATTCTGTGGAATTTTGTGCGAGGGATGTGTGTGTGTGTGTGTGTGTGTTAATGTACAAAAGATTGCAGACAATTCGGATATTTCAAACAGAGATGCTGAGAAAATTCCGACAAAGGAGAGCACAGGTTATGTGCCCGTTGGGTGCCCAGATTGCCTAATAAAAAAGGAAATTATTTTAAGTGTGTTAAGTCCGCATGATAATATTTATGCAAGAACAAATGGGATGCAGACATTATAAAAACCTGATTTTCAAACCCTAAATCATCCACCAATCTGCTCAGATTTAGATCCTTGGGACTTTTGGAATTTGGATTCTTTAACATTTGAGAGATTCATTAGGGGGAATTCATTACAAATGCAAGAGAAGAATTAAGGGATGCAGTCACGAATATTGTCAAGTGGCGTTCTGTTGCATGTGTTTAGGACATGTGTCATAGCATGGAAGTTTCTTTTAGAAAGACTACTCAAATGATTGTAAAGAGGTATAGAACTTTTAAATGAACCATCATATTTTTTCCTATCCTGCACCTGTTAACATTTTCCCTGCTTTTGTATTCAGAAAAAATAGATATTAATATAACAACTAGAAATAAATAATAACAGAGCTCTTTAGACTAATTGTATGGATACAGTTGTCATCAGGAAAATCTCCACTTTGAAGATACTTCGAAGATGGACAGAACACTTCAACAGCATATTCAGTCAACATTATTCTATAAGCAATTAGGCTTAAATTGATCGACTGTCCCAAGTGGAAATCAACATATGACTTGCAGATCCTCCAATGCTGACTTGAAGCCGTGAAAGGCATTGACCTGTTTGCTGTACGCTATACTAGCAAAAGTTTACAAAGACACATGCCACAGAAATCTACTTAACTCTTCCAGGCAATGTGGACTGAGGTAACTATACCCCAATTGAAAAATAAAAATGCATCTATTAACTTGTACAAACAAGTAAAGACACGACATTCTCACTCAGACAGTCATTCCATGCATCAAAATTCATCTGATGATAACATTACAGTTGCGATGGTCGGCCCATGGAGGAAGTGCAGTAAAGGAAAATCATATAACTGCAGTTCGTCTTCTATTGCTCAAGGAAACGAAAGTGGTATTTCCTGTGCCTTTGACATTTCAGTGCACAAATTGGCTTGATCAACCGTTCGCTTAGTCACATTATATTTTTGATCTTAAAAGATGAACAAGAATATGAAGAGGGTAAAATTATGTTTTTAGTATATGTGTGAAAACTTTTATCAGATTCATTTGACTATAATAACTACGCATTATCACCTCACGACGATTAGTAACCAATGACACTAGCAAATCATACCAATTAGCAAATAGAAACTGAAGTTTTATGAATCATGTTTATAAATCAGGAGAAGCAAATATAGTATATAGTAATTTCCTTTGTCCAATACACAACTAATGACCTGTTTGGCTGGACTTGTAAATACCCAGGTGGAACTTTGTTTTTCCGTGTTTTCATACCTCAGCCAAATCATATTCTTGTTTATTTAGTTTTGCAGTACTTTAATAGTCCGTTATATTTTGCTTTCTGCCTGACATGGTCCATGAAACCACGTTCTGATTTAACCGAGTAATGGCAGTAAGATGTTTATGTGGATGCGATTCAGAGTATTATATTCAAGTGTACAAGAGCTCTTTTGGAAGATGTAACAAAGTTCTTCTTGATTCGAATATTCGAGGATGCAACAAAGTTCTTCTTGATTCGAATATTCGAGGATGTAACCATGCTCTTCTTCACTCGAATATTGCCTCATTAGTTATAGTGCTATCAGGCCGGATACTGACTGTTTACTATTTCTTTCAAAGCAGGGGTTAACACGTGGTTGAGAGGGTGTATGGAGAAATGACTGAGTAAAATCTGTTTCTATACCTACTTCCCTCTAATGGAAAATAATATGATAAATCACTGAATTATGTATCATTGTGAATCTTAACTGTGATAATAGAAGATTAATATAACTTTTTCATTAAAGTATATTTTAAAAACATTACCACATTTATCTCAGCACCTTAGTGTTGTTCACATAGATTGCAGTAACTGTCTTTTGCAACTATTGCAAGTGGCCTTCAGGTGCAGAAATCTTACAGCAATATTCTTAGTGTGTTGTAATATGTGATTTGTTAATAACAGGAGTTACAGTTCGTACTGACATTTAGTTAAGAGTTATTTCCCTTTCAGTAGAACAAAAGGTTATCATATTGGTTAGTCCCACTTCTGAATGACATAAGCGAAATTGAAAGATATTTATGCAGTAAACCTTCTAAATATTGCTTCGATGGCTGCGTATGTTGACAAGAAATTACTCCCTGCTTCTTGCTAATATGAGCACGAAATGTCACGTGTTGCTTTCTAAAAAGAAAAATTGCCTCCATAGACTTTATTTCCTGAAATGTCAAGTTAAACTCAGGTTATGCCAAAGCTAGCTATGTTTCCTGTGTTACAGACTTTTCTTTGCAGGTACGATTTGCTATTTTGTATGACAGTGTCACACACAAAGGAGAAAACACAAATAGTTAAAAATGAACACAATTTTTAAAGACTGTTCAATATGCAAAATAATCACGTTTTCAGTGGTGTTATCAATCATATAGTTAACTCTTCCTTTTATTTTACTTGGTGGTGTGGGATCATGGTGCTTCATGTTGGGTCACAAATGCTTATCTCAAATCGGATAAATGTACAATGTTTTTACTACATCATTTTCACATAAGACGTACAGACCCAGAATTAACATTATGTATTTCTTTAGTAAGGGGCATTTAAAGTTACATACTTCAAGCCATATGCAGAATATTACAGTATTTTCCAGATATTTACAACCGATTTAAAGCACCGGTAGCTCTTGCATAAAGTTCCTATTTGGTACCATCCAATTTTCCCATTGTGCCTTCTGTAATCTTGTTTGCAGCCGACATGTGTTATTTAACAATACCGAGTATATCAGTGACTTTCGCCCCACACTTCAATTGTCATTTGTTGTTGCATTTATTTTGTGTTTTAATAGTTTTTGCGGTCCAATGTTTCTTTTCTTTTATTTTAAGCAGCAAATATGTGGAACCATTAAATAATATGAGACATACATATAGCTGTCGATTTGTCCAAAATAAACAAAACATGGAGATTAAAAATATTTGCTGACACAAAGTAGAGATATATCACTTTGAAATGATTCACTTTTAAATATGTCATGCATGTCTGGCTCCAGATGAGCCGAACAACACATACATCTGACATGTATTCTTCAGCAAATAAAAACTGCGATCAGACAATTCATCCTTGTCCTGTAAATAATAATACAGTGTTCCAACAGAATGCATATGAAGTTTACATCTAAATTTAGGACAACAATTTCGATTAGTGTGCCTATAAATACCGCGGTTATCCTGCAAATAGCATCTACGACCAAACACGTCTTTGTATTTCGCAAGTCATCTGCATGCGAAAAAAGCACTTTTAATTAATTATTCCTTTTGACAGTCACAGCAAATATCCTTCTGGAAATATTTGTGTTTCCGTCCATAGTGTGTTCTTGGAACATGGGATTACATACTAAAAAGCATATTAATTACACCATTGAATAGCCATCCGTTCTCTTCTTCGCCCAAATACTGGTATACAGACAAGTAAGTCTTTGTTAAAAAAAAAACAGTTGACATCATTCTCTTTTTGTTGTGTTAATGTTGGTGCAAAACAATCATCGTGGAATGCAGCCAAGGTGTGCTCATTTCATCATTGAAGAACAATCTCTGCATGTTTTCAAGTCTCTCCATACTTTCAACGATCTTGTGTTTTCATGTGCAAATGAAATGATTCCAAGCTGGGTTCGTGCTGGCATTGGTACTTCAGGGTGGTCACGACAGTTAATTTCTATCTGGCCATGAATACAATTATATTTTAGTACATGATAAAGTTTGTAAACACTGTCTACACGTAAATATGGATCGACAAGAGGCAAAAACATTCTTTAATGTTAGCGTCAATGGGAATCTGATCCAATATTCCTCAAGCTCATAACATCAGTCAGAATCTATCACTTATATCTATTGATTGATGTAATCCTGAAAACAAAGGCCAATGTCTATTGATTGATGTAATCCTGAAAACAAAGGCCAATGTCTATTGATTGATNTAATCCTGAAAACAAAGGCCAATGTCTATTGATTGATCTAATCCTGAAAACAAAGGCCAATGAGAGTTAAGTATCCGTCAGGATTAATCTTGAGTCCTTTGAACTGAATTTCAACTTCTGGGACCAATGATACTGGTACTGCCTATTTGAAAAGTAATGTAACAACAGTTGATTTGTATCAAAAAGCCAAGATGTCCCTGATCTTTTTTATGAGTATCATTACACTACCCAACCAGCCTTTAATTCCGGTTGCGAAAAACATCCCATAATCGCGTACATTTACGTTGTGAGGGTTAGTTTTATGAAAACTATTTTCAAGAGTATGGAAAAGAAGTCTACCATTTGCTAAGATTAATAAGTAAGTTTTTTCCACTGCAAATATAGTTAATATTCTTTGAATTTAGCTCATTGAAGTTGCTACATGGTCGTGAGTGCAACTCTGCAATCTTTACATCTATGTAGCCTTTTCTTGCAGCATCTACATCATTGATGAGCTCATGAATCCGTTGGCTTCGATTTTTAATCATTAAAAGATCTTCACTCATTTCATGGCCAGACTTTATAACTTACAACGTTGTATTTGTGTCGACGTAGCCTTTGAGAAATGCAGCCGACACGCCAGATTCTATAATGCAGCCGATTTCGTTGATTCCTTGCGACGGCTCCTCGCAGCTTCCGTTTCAGAACAAAATCTTGAATGTCTGCTTTTGATGTTAAAAATTTTCAAGTTTGATCGTCCAAAACCACAATCTCGCACGGATCGATATTAACAAGAACTCGGCTAATTAAGCTCATTCAAGTCCACTTATGCAACAAACCTGTCCGATCCATAGCTTCATGTTTTAATTGTAAGTAGTCATTTCGCATGTTATTAAGCGTACATTCAAAGTGTCAGTGTAAACGTAGCAAGCGTTTCAGGAGTTGATGAACGCTCAAGTGCAAGAACACTTTAACGGTAAGATGACCACACATCCGAGATTGCAACGGCAGCGTGAAATAAAATAGTGTTTGACAATTTTGTTGTTTTTGTAAATCATTACGATTTCAAGTGGTGGTGCAAACCATTTTGAATCAAATTACAAAAGATGTGTGGGTGTCACCGCATATGCTACACATTAAGTTCCAGAGCCTGTTGTCAAATGTTGACGATCCTGGTTTCTCACTTACAAAGGATCATAGAGGCTGTTTATTCCCTCAAAAAGAACAATAGGAAGTCAAGGTTAATCAATTGCTAGCCCTATCGGTTAGTCGAAGACCTCTGCGTAAGAGTATTCTGTGACACTACCCAGGTATCGAAGATCTGTGCCTGGTGGTTTTCGGCGAGTTGTCCAAGGTAGTCTAAGGCCTTTTCCACTGACCGCCTTTCTGTATAGCCAATTCAGATGCAGTTCTCACGGCCCCTAATGCATCCATTGAAGCATCAGCTGATAAACTCAGCGAGAAATGGAAACATTCCACCAGTCTATTGTGTTTGTGCCACATTTGACTTTCAGAATTTTAATGTCACTGAGATGTTACCTCATTATGGGTACATTAAGCTACAGTGTGATTGGGTCAACCACAATTTCATTAACTATTAGAGAGAAATCCTCATTGTGGCCCTGCAATGGTGGCACACTGCGCTCTTTATTTTCACAAGCTGCTTCGGGTTAAGACCAAGCTTAACTTCGTGAAAGGACGTTATTATTTACGAACTTAAGAAGTTTACTTACTTCAATATTACTCTATGGATTTTCCACAAGAGTGTCAAGAAACTGCTTGCAGCCATTTTCGTGTTTCAACAGCACATTCTTGTTAGAATGGATAAAAGACAAGCCTATGTAATTGCCGACGGGAAAAGCACCAACACTTTCATGAAAGTACATGTCGACAATACTGCTTACTTATTTACCAAAATATCACTGAATATATTACCTGGTGAGTGTCTGTAATGTGCCCGAGAAGCGACAGTTTTGACTCAGTTCCAGAACGCATACACGATAACATGTTCGCCAAGAGGTTAGCAGATGCATCCATAGTGCTAAGGTTGCAACATCATTTTCCCAACAGCGAGTTTCATCAAACCAAATGCAACGCTGGCATTGCCCTTACGGTATAATGTGACTGTGTGGTTGGCTCCACAACAATGTTGGGGACATCTGTATATAACCAAAATATGAGACTCGGAGGTATCCGCACACGAAAAACTCAATCAGTCTACATAAAGATATTTACGACGCTGCGCGAATCACCGCTAAAATTATTATTCATAGAAGTCATTAGATCTGTGGCAGTGGTGCCTGCAACTAGCTCAATTGTATATGTGTATATCATAGTTAGGCCAATACTAAACACATGCACTAGATGGTTAAATGCTGTACGGGCAAATCGACATAAGACAGTCACAGTTACCTACATTATAATTTCATAACCACAAACGTTAGTCCCACTTAGAGAAACTTTGTTCGGTATTTGTATGCACTGAGGAGAATTAATAGGCTCATAATGTCGTGCTACTGATCCGATA
This sequence comes from Venustaconcha ellipsiformis, assembly GCA_003401595.1. Lineage (NCBI taxonomy): Eukaryota > Metazoa > Mollusca > Bivalvia > Unionida > Unionidae > Venustaconcha > Venustaconcha ellipsiformis. The sequence continues at coordinate 11,840 of QKMX01350764.1, forward strand.
TTGTCCGTCGATGAATTTACAATCTCAGTCCGGATAATTACTCCGATGCAACCAGCACGTCACCATCTGGCGAAACGAAGTCCAACAAGCAGATCATTCGTGTGAAAGGAATTGCAAGTTGAAACTACCGCCAATGTTACCTTCTGGATCTGCGCCTGCTTGTACAACGGGTAGATGAACCGTATCATGCCATGTGGGGACCAATTTAACTTTAGTGCAACAGTACATAACAATACAATGTTTCGCAATGTTAAATTAGACATAAATATTGTGATCGAGGTCCTATTGGCAAGCAATTCATGAAACTCCTTTCGAAGTTCTAGTGCTTTTAGAACTGCCAACAAAGATTGAATTAGGCACGGTGCAGATAATTTTTCCAAATGTTTACTCAAGCACGTTTCCTTGAATTTCTCTATGACTTTCCTGTGGGTGTAAAAGAACAGCGGGTGATGTTTAGGAAAACAACTGACATAACATTTGTTTACCATGGACTCCTCTCCCGTGTCCTTGTTCACATCATTGGTTGTGATATGCATCAACAACGAGACTGCATCAATGTACAATATATTGTTATTGCAGCTGTACCTTCCTTTGACATAATCATAATATAACTCTTGCATTAGCGGTCTTGGATAAGTCCAGCATTGACACGCCAGTGTACATAGGCTTCAGTAGCTTCAGTTTCGATTTTTGCAAAGAGCTGGCCGTCGATGTTATTCGGAGACTCAAATGCTGGGTCATCAACAAATACGCGAAGTTTATCTTCCTCGTAAGTAGTGGATACGAACAACATGTGAACGTTTGTGAAGGTTCCCATTGTTTACGGAACACAGCTTTGTTCATAAGTTGGAACAGTCTTTCGCAAACTCGTTCTTTGCCACTTTACGCAAGTGCAATTTGATTGGTAGGTAGGGAGCCATCTATACATCAGGCGAAACTGTAACACTCGACTGACGTTACATATACAAATACCCAAACGTAGATAAAAATTACGATTCTTTAAGTGTACAACCTAGTTGCTCTAACGTCTCAAGTTCAGAATAAGCTAGGTACATTCTATATACTTCATTTATAATTTCGCGTTGATCAGGAGACAACCAATAGTACGGCACCGGCTGCTGTGAAGCTCGTCCATGTCAAGTCATACTAGTAGATGTCTGCATGAAATATTAAAATGTGACAAAATGCATTGATTAGATCATCGTCCATCTCTGAAGATTGTTAAAGCCCAGATACACAATGGAACTGTATAGGACAGCGTGATCGTGTCAGCCCACAACCGAATTAGAGGAGAAAAAACAAACATTGTCTAATTGATAGAACTTTAAGTATTGTTTTTATTTCACAAGGATAAGAAAATTAAATCGCGTCAATTCTGACTATTATCTCACTGAGTTCTGCACCTTTGACGTCAGCCTAGGTTTATATTTTCTTAGGATCGATGAATCTTCGACGGCCAAACCCGTTCCAAGATTTTACTACCATTGTATATTTGTGTCATGGTCGAGCACCGGGACCAATACGTAACTTGAAACAATGCGATTTACAGAATTCGTAGTGGCAAGTCATGTCGGATAGGTTACTGTTTTCACCGAGGCATACACCTTTACAGAAGGAAGAGGCAAATATTAACGTAAGTTCAATAACGGAAAAAGAAAGGATCGAGACAAACCAGAGAACAATGTTTTGGGAAAATTTATGCGATTTGTAACAGGTATCATAAAATAATATTTACCAGAGAAGTCATTAATTAAGGCGGTCTGGAGAGGATTATTCTGACTTAGATGAAAGTATTAAAATGTTTCGGAGGTTAGAGAAAGTAACCATGATTCACTAAGCTAAACCAGGGCTCCCAGATGGACTTCAGGGTGTTAAGAAATTAGTCAAAGTTCTGAAGACAGCCAGAATTTTATATCCGGGAAAAAGTAACTATCTCTCTTTAGATTGTTCAAGGTCTTGTGTCGAAAAGTTGAAGACATGTATA
>QKMX01350774.1:5631-15748 GCA_003401595.1 Venustaconcha ellipsiformis
CTCTCTCTCTCTCGCGCGCGCGCGCGCGCGCGCGCGCACGGTCTGTCAACATGTTTTACCACAGTTTCTATCTCTCCCCATCCCTCTATTTCGGTAGACCTTGGATGCCAGCGAAATCTGTTAAAAAACGAGCTTGGCGGAGTTTCGTCTGTGCCATGCGACGATGTCTCTGGACTTATGAATGATGGAAAAATGAACTCCAGGAAGAAAGAAAAAGAGAAAAATTAGAAATGGAAGATATAAACAATAATCAGGTTGGTAGGAATGTTATTTAAATGACAATAGATGAACTGTTTGAGTTATCTCTCGCTGGCGCCTCATTTCGCTTATTGTATATGTCTAACTCATTCCAATGTGCTAGCCGATATGTGACAATCAGAGCGTACACTGTTCATGTAGTTCACAACACTGTGATTGAAGCTTTTTACTTTCTTCATTTAAACAATCTTTTTTGTTTAAATCACAAGCGTCTCATATTTATTTAATCAATTCGAACGAAATAGAAGTTTAAAAACTAAAAGAAGGAGCTTTTTAATTTTCAAAGGAGATTGCGAGTATTCGCAGAAAATAAAGAACTACATTTTATGGCAATCATACTGGACAGTGCCGTACAGAGTTCATCCAATTTCTCAATGCAGTTGCCTTTGGTGAATCTAAATTGCGTTGGAAATACAAACATATATATTTAGAATTGGATTGAAGCTCTTGCAGTTTATGATCCTGATAAGAAAAAAAACCCCCCTGAAACAAGCCTTTGAAGTTATTCTTAATTAGAGACGCCTCCCCCATTGTGTACGCATGCCTACTATACCTCAACTCTAACACCTTGATGACAGCATGTCACACACATACCAAGTCGTTTGAGAAAGACTGACATATTTGAATTATTGAGATCCCTATTTGTCCTGAATGCATAACCAAAACTTACCACTGCAACAACAACAACAGCAACAGCTTCTAATAAAACAACGGCACAACAACTAGAACAATTTGTACATGAGCATACTATCTGAATACCACTAGAAGTAAAAAGGCTGACATCATTGTCATGTTAGGTGTGCATGAAGAAAACCGTCGTCGTTTTCATCTTGCATCTGCTATTGCTATTGAAGCGGCAGAGTATGTTAGTGTAGAAACACAGGAATCACAAGTACCTTAATTCAAATTTCAAAAAGGTGGTAGCGAACTGGAATATCACATGGCTAGTATCCCTTCCATATGTAAACCAGGCTACGGCGTGGAATCGCAGGCGAGTTACAAAAAGTAGGTCCTACTGGCGTTAAAGTAGAAATTGTTCATAGCGTTATTCCACTTTACATTGAGTCATTTGAAATTAATACACCTAGGATTCACAGTGATGCCCGCGTAATCATGAACCGCAAAGACACCAGTGTCATCAGCCATGTAATTAACAGCTAGAGTTGAAAAGATTCTCGAAATGTTTGAGGAAAACATCAATACAAGATCGCGATGGACTCTTAAAAGATGTACACAAGATGTGGTACATCTTTCACGGCATCAACCGTTTGGTGGATCCAGTTGCATACCAAGACCAGCGTGGGTCCCACCAAGGTTAGCGATGAAAGTAAAATACCTTGACAATCGTTGCTTTAAATGCACAGTTTTATCTGAATTATAAATATAAGGCAGAAAAAGTTGCGCATTCAAGGCAACAATTGTCGAGATATTTTACTTTAATAATTAATTTCTGCTTGACTTGCCTTGAAAATATCAGCAATACCTGGGTGAACTAAACTTTGATGATATTGAATTTTCCGTGCAGGTTACCAAAGCCACAATGAACAAATTTGAACCACTTAACACAGGAATCGCTGAAAATGTGTTTTCTTCTAACAAAAGCTTTAATCCGCTTGCATCATCTTCACATGAACAGCAAGGACTAACACAGATTGACTTTGTTGCTGTTGGATTAAAGTAAAGAAGCAGAATAAATTGAATCGGCATCATGCTACGTATGGATAAAGAATCTTGCTCGTTTACTTAACACAGCAAGCACGCACAAGAATTTTCTTTGCAGACGTTGTATACATTTTTGCTTAGGACCCAGCAACTGCTTGCCATTCATGGCTTTTATTGAGGTAGTATTAGTGAGCAACTTCAGTGCACAATAATGCCAGAACCTGGTTAAAGCATTGTCAAGTTTACTGCAGTACTACGAGATATGATAGTTCCTTATATTATGTAAAATGACTTTATTGCTCTTAATACAGTTCGATGTGTTTCTTAAATCTATTGAAGTTACTGCAAAATGGATTCAACAGCAGATCTATTCACCGTAATTCATGTTTATGAATGATGATAACATTGGTGATTTTATAGTAGCCATTCGTTGTTGGATTTGTGAAAAAGCTTTTGCTGAAGGTCAAAGTCCTTCCACCGATGGAACTAAACGTTACAGTTCCAATGTTCGAGATCACTGCCACATCACTGACGCATACAGAGTTGCTAAACAAAAAGTATGTAATTTGCAGTTGAGAATTTACCCTAAGAAAACAAAACGCCCTGTGGTGATTTATAACTTGCGCGGGTTGATGAACTTTTATTAATGCATTCAGTAGCTAGCCACGACATCAGAATCATCAATAAGCGTTATTCCCACCAACATGAAAAAAATACATGACATTTAGGCAGGGTCAGCTGCAGTCCGTTGATTCATTCCAGTTTATGAATTTGTCTTTGGATACGTTTGCGAAAAGTCTGACGGCGGAGAGTTTTGTAATCACTCGTCGATACCGTCCAAGAAATACGGTATTGATAAGGAGGAGGCGTATCTTTACGAGTACATAAGTGACTGGAAGCGTTTTATTCATAGCTGTATCACATAGGGATTTCAGAAAAAGATTACGAGTAGGCAAACAATGTTTAGTCTATTCGAGTGCCAAACTCTATGCTTATCACGACCTATATTTGGGCGTTCACTTATTGTTGCTCACTGATGCACTTGAGAAAGTTCGTGACGCTGACATGCACGTGTTTAAGCTCGATCCTGCACATTACTTTTCGTCACCGGGTATGTTGTCCAAAACAAAATCGAACTCAAATTACTCACTGAAAGGCATCTGTTTAATGAGCGATAATTTCGTAGCGAAATATCAATGTCATGTCACAGATATGCTCGTTCCAACGAACCAAGAGTGTACTGGTATAACCCGGCTGATTTCTACAGCTACACCATGTGTCTAGACACTAATAACTTTTATGATCGGGCAATAATTCAACCACTCCCGGTTGCTGGATTTCAATGGATTGATTCTGTAGACATTGACTCTCAAACAACAAGAACACGATTACAACATCAACAGTAACCACCGGTAGGTTTTTCAGGCTGATCTGGAATACCCTGAACATTTACATGAGGCACACAACGATCATCCGGTGACATCAGAAGCGCTGTAGGTGACCGGTACACGTTTGCTCCCGTATCAGAGCGCGATCGTTAATGAATCCAAACGTAAATACACTGAATGCACCAAACTGGCACCAAATCTTAGAACGAAACACAACTATGTATTGCACTGGGAAACCTGCGTATGAGTAAGAGTGTAACGAGAATCCATTACTTAAATTTCATCAGCAAGCTTGAATGAGTAAAGATCTGAGAATAAAAGTCACCAATGATTTTGGAAAGGACTTTTTCAAACTCATGAACAAAGCCGTCTTTAGAATAACCATGGCAAATCTGCGTAAAATAACCCGTGTCGCTAACCCGGTCTTTGAATCTAGAAAAATCCGTTATGGTATATTTGCTTTCATTCACAGTAAAAGTAAAAGCTAACGCTAACAAATGCAATATATTTTAGTTTGTCCGTGTTAGACTTCAGTTCTACTAAGACGATATCAAATTGTTTTATTAGGATCGGGTCATGAAATTGTACACAGTCATTTTGCTGATGCGTTTCACCACCCTTAATGTGTACGTCGATATGCACAACCTAGTTTGGTGAAGGATTTGATACCAGCGAGTATCTGATAGAACATCTATTTTTTGTAACCATAAGGTTGTTGGCAAGTTTAAAAGAGAATGTTCTGGTAAATTAATCGAGGAGTATATGGGACTGCAACCCAACTTTACTTGATTATGGTCTGATATTCCAAAACATATTAAAATTTTAAAAGGTGCTTCACATTCGATTGTGCACAAGGATCTCAAATACGACGTGTACGTTGAATATCTTTGATACCTACTTGAATTCGCACACACAACAAAAATGATACGGTGTCAGAAACATCGCATTGGGGTACACAGTGCATCACGAAGAGTTCTCCCACTTCATATCAAACGATAAATACTCCCCGATGGAATCATCGCTTACACGTTTGGTCACCGTGCTGTTGATGACCAACGTACGATTGATACTGATTAATGTATCAGTGTATGAACACAAATCCTGGTGGTAGCTGCTTATTTGTCGGTACCGACTTTCAATTCCTCTTGCACAAATGCTCTGCTGGGAGGTATTGGTTTACCAAGTGGCAGACACAATTGATAGCGTGTTGATTGTCTTGCATAGTCTGAAATCGTAAATACATCGACGGAGCATACCGGGTCAGTGGCACGAAGTTGTCCACCTTCTAACTCTCTTGGTGCATACTGACACCAAACAAACTTATCTCAGAGTGTTTGTTATGGTGCTGGCTGTGAAATCATTTCCTGCCTAACAGCAAAGTCTTTTGCCAAATCACAGAGGCTGGTTTTAAACCAGGGGTGAGTATGACTTCATTGTACAATGCAGCTATGACTAATGGAAATAGTGTTACCCATTCCTGAGACCTCTCTGACCTCATTAACAATTTCAACTCGTAACCATGACCAAATGACCACTCTGCAAGACTACTGCAATCGTTCCACAACAGCTTGGTCACAGTGCACTTTGGCATGTCCGACACGTACTCGCATACGGTGGAAGTGAACAGAACCACAACAGATACGGGATATTCTTTACCAGGATCCACTTATAACACTCGTTGCTATTTCAGTAGTCCACTTGTATCTGCGACACTTGCAGATTATTTTGACGTCAATGGCTGAGCGTTTAAATATCTGCTAGCAACATCGATAATTTACCTTGAAGATCACAGACATGATCATTTGGAAGAAACAAAAGATCTGCTTGATGAAACTCATTGAGTGGTCTGACATCGAATCATCAGGTAAAATATTTATTGGTACTCGTAGGCAAATTTGTCACAGTGCTTGTTTGGTCAACTGTATTTGAACAAACCCACGAACAACCTTTGCCTCAATTGCTAACTTTGTCACGGCAGCAATATCTCTATAATACATGCGCGGGTTGCAGTATATATTTTTGATAATGTCTAGCTCTTTAGTGTCCAATGTGTGTTTATTATATCTGTATAATTTACATTATTAAGTGGCCTATAGACTCTGTCCACCGATCTAACGATTCGTTCTATCAATGTTGTATTAATAACATTGAAATCATAGATGAGATCCTCTTCGGAGTGTAGACGTGAACGGATGTTAATGGATGCTTTATAAGCAAGGCAATGTGGGTAACACGCAGCATCAACAGAATTACAAGGTGGTTCACCAGGCTTTGATTGCTTGTTAGAATCAAGTAGTATATCAAGCCATGTACCAGGCCCACAGTAATTGTATCCAGGAAGGTGTTTTGTGTGCTTATTATTGATCTTGCTGAATCAGAAAAAACTCAACTGTTGTTAATATGATGATCAACCGTGTTATGGCGTTTTAAAAGATGTTCAAAACACTTTAAGTGATTAAAGATCGTTGTGAAGCGATGTTCCAACATCGATGAAGCACCTAGCATTGACGATATGATTATAAACTAAAACAATATTGTAGTGTACGACCATATGAACTAAGACAATCCCGCACAAATATTTTCAAAAGGCCGACAAGTACAAAGGTTAACAAAACAACCTGTACTAAAACGTGCTCCCACAAAGCAAAGGGAAGGACTTGGTGGACTATGTGTCCTTAAGGACGTTTCTGATCGATTGGAAACACTTATGTAATCAGTTTGTGCAGGTAACAGTGCTCTTGAAGGTCATCAATGAGGCCGCATTGATTTGTCAGCGGTCCCTTGCCAATGACTTCATATGCAGAGACATATTGTACGATAAGTCATGAACTTGTTGAAGATATTAATGGTGAATACGACAAAGTTCGTACACCAATGAGAAATTCTGAAGCGGTTGAAACAATTCTTGTTTTACGTAAAATCTATCGTGCGATGCAAGACATTGTAAAATCAACCCATGGTACTAAGTGTTACGTTTTAGCATCTATTACTGTTGGATCAACTGTCATACTTGAGAACGCGCTTGCGTCGCTGCGAATGCATCACAGTTGGAGTAGTATTCGATCCAAAACGTTTGGCGATCTGCAGATCTTGGATCAACTTGGTGTACTATAGTGCTTCCAACATGCGTGTACAACATTACTTCAATAAATAATGAGGTCCGTAGAAGAATTTCGACATTGCCTGGCAAGTACTCCAAAATATATATTCGTAAACATGAATCGTCTTGGAAAATCTTCATTAAGAACAGTTCTTGGATGGCCAAAGATATTACCGAAAATAGACAAATTCTGAGTGTAGAGATAAAGAAACTGGATGTCATATTGCTCCGGATAATGTGAGGATTACTTCAACGAATCGGGTCAATTTAACTTGTGACGCTCTCAGTGGCAGTTATGAGAGCAGGTCTGAAACGACAAGTATAGTTGTTCACGGTTATATTCTATTTGGGCTTTCGACAACCATGGAAATGGGTGATTGAATATTGGTTAAGCTAGCTGCACCTGTGTATCTTCCATGTCATACTAATCGGTTGTTTTCCTTTTTGGATCAAGAAGGACACGTTGTTGATCTTCGAGATAAAATATTTGCGATCAAACTACATTAGAGATCAACCTGATATTTAATTATAATAATTACTGTCATTCGCAGACGTGTAAAGCCGTGCGTGTTATTAAAGCGATAGAACCCGTGTAAGTAAATATTTTGCAACTGGTCTCGGTTACGTTGTATGTAGATTGTACACAAGGTCCTCACAACGATATTATCGCGCGAGTCGTGGATGAAAATCGACTACGATGATTTACGACATAAGCAGCATGAAAACCAGCTACGCTACCATCAACAAAATTTATGCGTCCAGGCTAATGTAAAATAATTAATGAAGTCACTCAACAACGATTGTCAGATTAAGTGATTAGAAATCTAGCAATGATGAGTGGATTACGGCTGAGGATTTCAGTGGTATCAAAAAAAAAAATCAGTAATGTATAGTTTCACCTTGGCTCAGTTCAGATATATCTCTGATCCAGTATTTGACATGGGTGCATCTCTATTGGTGGATCGAAGTTAAAAAGATTATTAGCATTACTCACACCCGGCCAGAGACCTCAATCAATTAAAAACAAAATGAATCATTTTTATAAGTTGAGGGAAAACTTTACAGAATTATGCTGGCGGTACCGATTTTCCTGTGAATACCACAGTGAGAGCTGTCCAGATAATGATGTTTATCACAGAGACATCTGATGATACAGATTCTCAACCGTACTAAATTAGACAACCTATAAACTTTGCATGCAATTCTGATGCAGATGTACAATATGTTGTAGGCGTTAACGGCACTTTCAATGGTGGATTGCTCAGTTCAAAGGACAACTTCGCGGAGCCTTAAGTTTGCTATCGTTGATGCAATCTGTAATCCTTTTCCACGCTATCGTTTCTTGCACATACAACATATGCACACCTACCAACTGGTGTTGTCGGACAATTTATTTGGTATATAAGTACCTGACATGGTCTTACTACACCAAAACGTGATTGTGGTGTTTCAATTTATAAAAGAGACAATGACCAAACACAGAGTAAGATGACTTTTGACCACTTAGAATTGACTGACATTTCGTTGCGTATAAATTTGCCTTAACTTTGAAACCTATGATACTACCCGTGATTGAATCTGGACAGGAATCAAAGCATTGACACTGGTTTGCAGATTTCCCAACATGACTCCATGACGCTGTACCTAATTATTACTTTTTATTGCGACACCTGGAGTTGTTCAGGATGTTCGTTCTCCACATGTAGTTTCATGCACTAATAAGTGCGGCTATTGCTAACTGCAAATGATATGCTGCGATACATTCTGACAAGACTGTTCTTATAGAGTGCTGGTGGTCGAATGAATGTGATTGATGCACCTGTGAAAAATTCATAGAAGAATCCCCAACCCCACATGAAAAAAAACCCAACAAAAACGGAAGAATAATTCCATTCCTAGCATATATTTCAGCATTGTTTGCAACAGCGAATCCAGCGGAGGCAAAACCTGTGGTGTTAGGGGCTGTCGGAACAGCATCAGGAATGGCACTAAAATAGCAGGTGGTCTACATATATAAAAGGAAAACCTTCGATTACCAGGCACGAATAGTCAAATACCATCAGGCAGTAGTCGTTTATTATCCGATTGCAGAAGATCATGCCGTTGACCCGCCCATTGATCATTCTTAATTTACTCGCTATAGTAGAAACTATGATACATATTTGTGGTGTTTGTATGCGTAATGAACTTGCATCGATGGTGCCCTGGATTCATCAACAGGACCTGAACACATGGTTGCATACGTAGTAAAACCTCCACGTAAGTTGTATTTTGACTCATGTGGACTTGCACTAGCAGGTGAATTTGTTAATTATTTAATTAGGCACGGTAGACAACATCTGTTTTTTATTCAACTGTAGCAGTACAAAAACGTTTGGGTGGACCCATATGTGATTATCTTATCATTGCACCGTTCACCAACACCGCAAGCACTTATTAATTTCACATTTAAGTATGTTTAATATGTTACAAAATGCTTTTAACATTTATGGACGTTGCTCTTTTCGACGGCACGGTACTGATGTGGATTTGAGCCGATTTGCGACTAAAGCAGATTTGTCTGAGTTTATTCGTCGTGTTGTTGTAGGTGTGTATCCTGGTGGGCTTTGGAGTTTTGAAGATCAAATCGGCAAACTTGAACGTCTAATGTGGACATTCAAGAAATTATTGACCAGCTCAAAGGCAACTTTGCATTAAGGAATCTGGTTAAGATAACTGCCAACGGTGGAATCAAATTTATTGTCTGTTGCTTATATCAAACATATCGCTAACGTGTCACCACCACCACGTATAAGGTTTGGGAGCATAATAGTGGAATATTTATCAAAGAAAGAGAGGAAACAATTGAAAGGAAAAAATGAAAATGGTCAACATGTTTTCGGTGCTAGTGGAAATAGGCTTGATAATCCTAAACCTCACATCTAAATATGCACTTTTTTCAATCAGATGCCGGCCATCATTTTTGCACAGCTACATTAATAAATTTAATAGTTGACGGAGATGAAATTCAGTTCGAAGTACTTAAGGTTTATCCCGATGGGCTCTGACGTTCGTGATTAAAATAAATTTTAGAGTTATATATAAGTAATGGAATCACAGCGTAATAAGATGGTTTCAAAATTTACTTGGTGTGACTGGAATTACAACAACATCGACTATCGAAGGTGCACCTGTCGGATTTATTGCCGGGACTATATCGATGGTGGTGCTAGCAAATTAATTTCGATGAGAGTGCATTCACGAGTATGCACATATTCCGAATACCTGCCAGCCGTACAGAGTAGTCTCAATACGATCAGTAAAACTATATTCAGCAACGATCTGGGATAAAACAATCATCGCTGCTGAGTTTGAGACTACTAGCAGAAATGGAAAGTCAACGACAATTATAAGATCAAATAATAATAGAGAGAGTATTTACAAGTCAAATAAAAAAAATTCACTTGCACAGAAGCCTGGTTTAACGATCGATATTGTCCCTGTACAGCCAAATTACCCGGGCAATATCGATTGGTGCCTTATGCAATCTCAAAATACGTCAAAGCATAAGTTGTACATATCCATAACAAGCATGTAGTAATAAATTATTGTTAGTGCTTTTGGGGTGGGGGGGATTTTGGGGCAATGTCATCCGTCGGGGTCACATGCGTGGAAAATTATTTGCTAAACATGCATCGGTCTCTCTCTCTCTCTCTCTCTCTCTCTCTCT
>QKMX01350792.1:3041-13111 GCA_003401595.1 Venustaconcha ellipsiformis
ATTCTGTTCAAAACGCTTAATACATATTAACTTTAGTTTCAGACTGCTTCTTATACTAAATCACCCGGTCGTGACTGACTGACACCCCACTGGAAAAATCCTGACCCACCCACCCTGCAAAAAATCTTGCCGATCCCCATGCCTTGTAAGTTAATTCTTTAGCGTTTTGTAGGTAACACAACAGGCTTCTTTCTCGTTTTGTAGTTAACATGACAGGCTTCTTTCTCGTTTTGTATGTAGCATGACAGGCTTCTTTCTCGTTTTGTAGGTAACATGACAGGCTATGTCCAAAAATGGTTACTATATGCTTTGCTTTGTCGTATAATCTTGAATTTAAGTTTTCAATATCAGATCACTAGTGATTGTGACCCCTAAACATTTTATTTGATTTAGGTTCTCTAAAATCAGTGCCATCCAGTTAAAACCATCATATATGTGTTTTGGCATATCTCATATGGAATATACTGCTTTATCTAGGTTTGAATCACATGCCTCATTTTTTGTGCGAACTGTCCAAGTTTATTAGCAACCTATTGCGATATCCTATTATCCTGCTATGTTTTTGATTGATCTGTTAGCGTACATCTGCAAAGAGTCGAATTTCCGAGTCAGTGTCAATCATGATAACATTGATGTTCAAGGGATGGAACACTGGTCCAATTACTGAGCCGCGAGATTTTCCCTCGAAAGTTAGTTTTGACCTACCATATTGGGAACCATTTGTCACTGTGCATTGTTCTCGGAAAGATAAAAAGCGTCTATCCAGCCTATGGTTTAGCCCACAATCCCATAATGAAACAGTTTACTCTTTAATAATTCATGGCGGATAGTGTACAGTTTCATAAAAAAATGCCTACTTGGTACCCTTTATATAAATGTTTTGCCCAATTATCAACAATACATACAAAATAGTTGTTTTGCCTCGGTATAATTTCCAGAAGGTATGTTGAACCTTAAATATGGCAGAATAGTTTTACAAACTACTCAGGCTGTTAAAATATACACTATGCTCAAGTATTTTGCAAATAACATTGGATAGGAAAATTTGTTGGTAATTACTGGCAATTGTGCAGCCAATGTGTTTGCACAGTGAGCATGTATTTGCTAGAGACCAATCCATTAGGATGTTGCAAATATACAAGGTTTGTTGGAAGAGGCGTGTAAGCACTGTTGCCAACGTCGAAGATAGTTCCTTAAGTATTTTTGGATGTATAGACACCAGGACCATAAGCGTTTGGTGGGTTTAACACATGTAGCAACTTTAGAACCCTATTATTAAAATATTTTGGTTCTTTTGGAAAATTAAATGGTGATGCGGTAAAGCTGAAGTAAAGTATACAATCCGTGGATATGGCATTACTTTGAGAATATGGCTTGCCTCATCGAAATGTATAAATAAATGACAAATTAAAACACTGAACTTATCTTTAACCATGTGTGTGTGTGTGTGTATTTGATTTAAAAGTTTTATTAAATGAATCACACTTGCCTAGAATATTCTGTGCTCATATTTCGAGGCACTACATTACGTGTATAGGACATTTTTTATTAAGACATAATTTTTGAGTAAAGGTATTAAGATTAAAATTTTCTCCAAACTGTATTAACAGTATTTTTTTCATTAAATTATATTGAAAGTAAATTTCCACTAATATAGTCTGAGATTAATTTTATCTATTTCTGCACTACAACTGTATGCTATTTTAATAAAGATTACGCTCTTGTATCCAAAGGTCAGCAAATTTTAGGCCTGGTTGGAAGTTGCTGAACAGGCAAATTACAAAATTACTAATGCATGAGTAATCCAGACGATTCACACGATTTTGGAACGAATAGCATCATAATTCTCAGTGGAGAACGACGAGAGCCTCGTTCTGACTGGAAATGAACGAACACAAGTATCTAGAATGCCCATATTTGGTCGTGAGGATACGTTCAAAATTGCGTATATATTGGGAACAAGCTTGCACAAAATCATTTCGTTCATTGAATATTCAGGGAAACCTGTCTTTTCTTACAGCGACTCCGTACCTTTTGCATTTTCCCCAAGATCTGCACCTTTATGAATGACATCTCCTTTAACAGAGCCTGAATTCATTGCCTTCCATTTCTCTTGACATTGGACAAAGACATTTCTTATGTTATGAATATTTTCTTCTGATAGCAAGAATGACAAGAAGTTTATGATAAAATCAATCATGATAACATTTTTAATGTCGGTATTTTCAAAATATAATTTAGTTACTTCCTATAACATGAAATCAAATGTATCATAGACATTGAAAATGTACACTGTTATATATAAATTGTAACTTTATAGGACAAAAATGAATCTACAATTAATTATGAATAAAAAATTATTTTGAGTGGACTTTACATGCATAAAGTATGAGTCATATCGTCGGATAAAGCATTGACGTGTGTGATAAATTATGATTTATAAATTAAACACTGAATTTGACTAACTAAAGAATAAGGATATAAAATTAGGAGTGACACAAAATCAATGAACCTTTATGCGTGACGCAGATCATATAACATATACAACCGCAGTAAAAGACTTCTCCGCCCAATATGTTCATATCCGCAACCCGAATTCGGAATGCATTACGGTCGCTTTACAATTTACTAATTTGTTTTCCTATGTTTTCAATTATTCAACCAGCATGTTTAATAGCATAATCTAATGATCTGTATTGTAATTAACAATTGGGCAAAATTAGTTATACGCATAACGCCTGGTCATGTTGGCAAATTGAATCAGGACTAAAAGGACATGATGTTAGCAATAATGACATAATCATTTTCAAATAAAGATCTATATTTTTCGTCATATCCTCAAATGTTATATGACATCCGCGGTTAATGATCATACACGCACATCAGCTATAGCAGTAGAGACAAAAGAGGATGCTGGCTCTGGGTTAGCCCTATTTCTCCACTCCTGAGACTCACCTTTTTCTCAGAACAAATACAAATACAATACCACTCCGACCCCCATCAGGTCGTAAAAAATTAACTTTTGGGTAATGGATGATTCTGGCTCAGTCCACCCCATACCACACCCATCGGCAAAGCCGCTGTTTAAGATTATTTTATTTTGTTAGATACAATTTATTTGCCAGATTATTTCTAAAGTTTAGACAAAATTTTATACAACCTCATCACCTATTGTTAGTGTTGTAACTGTGGATATCATAAATATTTTATGGTAAGGACAGAACTTTATTCTGCCGCTTACAGAACGATGACACTCAAATAAATCTTTCATTTCTAGTTTATTAAGAGGATTATTTTTGTCAGTATTAACACTTTTGACCGGTCAAGATCAATGGTGTGTTTAGTGGGGTTTTACGGACTGATTGGATCATGAAAATTATTAAATCGTGCTGACAATTCCTGGCTTAATTTCTCAAGATAATTGCAATACTCAATGTTGCCACATCTGATAAGTGAAAGTTTTTGCTTGTCACGGCCACTGAAACATATTCCTGATGTTTCATTGTTTATTTTAACTGTCAACTGCTTACCGTCTATTATTAGATATCGATCTTGCTATTTGTCACTGTCATATTTTCGAACATTATTTCTAAACTTTAGATAAAATTTCATACATAGTCATAGAATATAATGCCAAGTATAGATTTATGGCAGGCTCTTAAGCTTTCGACTTCGTCTGATAAAAATTATAATATCAAGTATAGATTTATCGCAGGCTCTTACGCCTTCGACTTTGTCTGATAAAAAAAAATAATATCAAGTATAGATTTATCGTCGGGATAACATTACCCAAGTGCAAACGTATCTATTCCGTTTTCGGAATAACGTTTGTCATAAAATTACTTAATCCAAGTTTGATAATAACATCTGTTTTAAGTTTATGATAATTTGTCCGAATAGGCATTGCTCTTATGCAACTAACACCTTCATCAAGCGCATATTTATAATTATCAAACCCAATAAATTTTTTAACAAAATCGCTAGGTAAACCTTTTGCTCTTTTGTTATTTTATTATTGTCTAGCAATACGGCTAATCCAATAAAGTATATGATAATGAGTGAATTCCTTTCATCCTTAAATTTACCAATCACCTTTTAATTTGTATCATCATGAAATTTACTATCACGAGGATAATCGGAAAGATCAAACAGATGTCGGTTATCAAAAATACCCTGATAGACGTCTTTGGTCTCTATTTCATGAACATGTGAGTCAGTATCGGTCAACAATAATTTGCTTAACGTCACTGTCTCTTAACAAAACTATAATGAAAATCATACAAATCAAGTACAGAAGCTCTAACATAAATCCGCTTATTCAATTTCAAATTTATTTTTCTTCGTTTTATCACAAGATTCTCATTAAAAATTTTCATGCCGACAAAATCATCGTGTGACACAAGTTTGTTTCTGCGGCTGATATCATTAACTAGATCGATGTTTACTCGCTTTCTAATATTTTCATTGTCTTACCAAAGAAGGGTTTATTCTTAAGCTATTCAGGATCACCAAAAGTGTCTATAATAATGTAATTGTCATATACTCAGAAATTGTGAAGAACAACTGGAATAAAATCTGTAGAATGAAACCTTAGGTTACACTTATAGTGAGCCGCTACAAGATATTGTCCAGTCAAATGAGAATGATCACATTCATCTTTATTACCAGGCGCTGGTGATGAATGTCCTGTGTTAAAGGCTTTTTTTCTAAAATATGACAAAATTCCGTTTGTTCGTAATTGTATTCTTGTCGAGCTGTCAGTTTTATCATTGGAGGTTTTTTTTCTTAAACGATTAAATATATCAACATTGCTAATGAACTGCTTGAGAAGCCAAATAACTGGATTAAGAACGGAGACTCCATCACTTTGATATATTTTAATCGGTTTGGATAAACTGGGGTCAACACAACAAACTATTCTGTACGCGACACCGCATGGGATATAGTTTTGAGTTTTTCTTGTGCTCGATTGGTTAGGATTATTTTATGCGCCAAGTACAGGCTGAAGTAAACACTCTAAGTCGGCGTAAATAACGAAAGGAATTTTAAATTTATGTTTGTGGTTGACAAGCTCGTCTCGACTGATACAGCTATGGCACCATAACATAAAAGCATCTCTAGAATATGTTATGCATTTTTTTTTTTTATCGTGGTACAATCATTTCTTTTCCGAATCTGTCAATAATACCATATCGTTCCCGCCATACACCAAAAGCATATTAAATGAAATATTTTTTCATCCGAAATATTTTTGAAAGCTTTTACAAGAGCATCAACACCATATATCTTCGCCTTCTAGACATATCTTATCTTGTCCGTTATTATTATTTGGACTTAATATATTATAACAACCACTCTGTTTCGGTAGATATCCATTCCAGAGGCAATTACTTCTCGGTGACTGCAGTATTGACAGTACGCAACAATTTTTTCTTGTTCGATACAAAGATCCTTATCACATCCACAACTGCAACAACTTAGCTGTTGTTTCATTGTTTTGTTTTTTTTTATAAATCGTCGACAACAATAACTCTGTCTATTCCAGATCCAAAGCGGGAGTCTCCGCTACTTGTTTGCCTGGCATTGCCAGCGATGAAATCACCGACGAAGCTAGGGATATACTTTTCCTTTTACCCCAAACAGAACAAATAATTTTTAACATCATTCTGTTGTTTTTCGTTTCTCAGTTCGCTCGTCCGTGGTAAGTGTTTTATTTTTGCGTTTTAGATAGGATGTTGTTAATGACTGCGATATTGTTATATTCCATTGTGACACAAAATTAATAGTCAACGATCTTGCTGTCGCACTATGTTATCGTTGCATTAACTCAGATATCTGTCAAGTTGTAAAACAAACTTTAGAAATTCTAGATCTTTTGACATCTGCCGAACGAACATAACACAGTGATATCCAGAAGCGGATGTTTCAACCGGCTGTAGTCGATTAGATGAGTAATTTTTAAAAAAAAAAAACTTTTTGAAAATGGCACTTTTATGAGATCACTTGGAGGAAGTCCAAAAGAATCAAAATAATTATTATGGTAAATAGTGACCTAGTGAATGTTGGATCAATCATTAATGTTTGATACGTTTACAATACACAAACCACCTACTGATACATAACCTGGTTCATCTTTAGAGCATACTTCGGGAAGTCCTTAATTTTTCGAATATATCGAAGATATTAAAATTACTTAATGGCGTCTGGTCCCTGGTAGAGTCATTCTGAATCCGATTCCAAACATATTCGGAAGTAGATATCCCGCTAATGCTGATAGGTTGCCCTTGGCTCTGGCGCCCGCGAACGCCGTGTCGTCGTTTTCATTTTTTTTTTAGTTTTTGGCGATTTTGTTTTTCTAGCTGACATTTAGTTTTTATTGTTACATAAAACAACATTGTCAATATCAGCAATGCTGATGTCAGAGAAGCTGATATCGACGACTTAGTTAATCAAGGACAGCTTGTTTGGCCACCATCGAAAGCTGTCGCCTTTGTTGATCGCATGCAAGTTTTTGTTGCTTGCGTGTAAATCCTAACATATCCTTAATTAGAACTCTTACGGTTAAAACTAGACTTTCCAGTTAATCAGGCTAAAAGCGGATCAGGTGAAATAATACCTCCCTGTTTTCTTACACTTGGTGCCTGCGAACTTTTTGTCTTTGTCGTTGTTTTCTTTTCAGTTTTCGTTGATCGTGTTTTTCTAGCTGACATTTTTTTTATTGTCACATAAAACTAGAATATTATCGCCGACGCAAGTCTTCAACGATATATTTGTTTGATACCGTCTCTGGATACCGCTCTGTTAGTTGCTTTTGATACTGCTCCCAATGCTACTGATAGTCCTAGTCTTCCTAGCAGAGGTAATATTTTTGGTATAGCGATAGCTAGCACAGAAAGTGCTCGCCCAAAAAATCTGCCATGTTTCGCCATTGCTGTTACCTGTACTACAGACAGCTTAAGAACAAACGGTTTAACCGGATTAAGTTTATTGATCTGCTGTTCTGTGAACGTTACTTTAATAGCTGCTTTAGTTGTTGTTGTGAAAGACCCCGTCATCGAAGACACCGTTTTCGGAGATATCTTTAAAGAAACAGAGTGGCGTTTAGCATCCGATGATGATAATTTTTCAACTTGGCCAGGCGTCATGTATCTTTGCTTGTGTATTCGGATTTCATTAAATTTAATTTTGTTACATTAAACTTGCATCGGCATCCTACCTTTAACCGTGTACATTGTAATGTATCGGTAGCAAGACACAAGTTCAAATAAGTTAGACGTTAGACTGATTTTCTGGAACTTCTCCAAGCGTCCAAGTTACTTCTATATCTGCGACTTCATTAATCATTTGATCTGAGTGTTTTGGTACTTCAAAGAGAAATATAGCATAAAGCGCATGAAATTCTTCAATATTGAGGTGTGATCCGCTGTCATCGTCCTGGTGTTTTTGAGTTGGATTCATAAGGTTCATATACGCTCTCGAGACGTTTTTACTAGGGCCGGCCATAAAATTACATTCAATTTCTCCTTTTGGGTATTGTTTAGAGTTTATTCTGACAAATATTCTTCTAACGTTATCATTATCATAAACGGTATTGTGTTGTAGTTGACTACCTAGTTAAAGATGAAGGCAACAAATATATGCCTTGGCAATTGTTCGCTTGAAGTTGCTCTAATACGCCACTTATTATCAACTGCATTAGGAACAGCTGTTTGATATATTTTATGCTGGAGAAAATAAATCTCTTTGTGTATGCTTCCAACATTGCATTAATCTCCATTGACGTAGCCATTGATGGAACAACTCGAGGCACCAATTTCTTAATCAAATATTTTACATCCACTCCACCACTCCACCAACTCGAATCAGACAATTATTTTGATCTAAGAAAATAATAAGTTTCAACCCTCGAAATGCTTTATTGTGGTCTTGAGAAAATCCATATATTGTTTAAGGACAACGTCATTGTTATTTGTTGTAATTCCGCCGTAAGTGATTTTTGTTTGGAATATCCTTCTCTGTAATGTTGTTGCTGTACATTTGTAACAGCTGATCTTAATGCGTCACTAATATCACCAGCTAAATTACCTGGCCGAACAGTTTGCGCTGTCACTCGTTGTTTGTGAGGAATCGAGTAATAATGTTGTGAACTTTAGTGACATTTTTATATTTTTATGTTTTATCATATTGTACGTGATACGATCATAATGTAAAACTTCTTATTGGTCTGATGGTAATAGTCCACTCTATCGAATATGATATAATATATCAATACTTTCATTGTCGATTTCTGTGCTTTCATTTCCAGCATCTTTTGATGGTATCAATAACAAAAGTCTGTCAACCATTTCAGCCTGTGACATAAATTTTTTGATATATGTTCCAGTGTTTTCTTTTGTTATTTCATCTAGTAATCTTTTACTTCGTTCATTTTCATACTTTTCAAACAGTCTTTTAAAGTTCCAATCTTACCGTGATCGTTTGGTCTAGCTATGAATTAGCTCGATGTCGTATATATAACACCAGCAATAATTCCGTCGCTCATTTTGTTTAACAGAGGCGGTAGCTTCTTTAATCGACCCTTCAGCTATGAAAATATTATTATTTTTTTTTCATCTAAACCTTTAGTAGTTTTCCATAATCATCATTATTCTATTTTCGAATGTTATTAAAATCTTTAAGTTATTCATCTTTCAAATAATTTTTAATAAGTTCAAAAAGTTCAGAATTATCTATTTTATTCGTAGCAGTTTTTCTGTAATGTTTTATCTTTTTTTAAATAGGTGTTTCTTTTTAGACAATTCCTGTAATTTTTGTTTTTCAGTTAATCTTCTTTGTTCCTGATTTAATCTTTCCTCTTGCTCAGATAATTCTTCAGTTTGTCTTGACAAATTTTCCAATCACATCTTTAACTCGGCTGGATTAACCGTCAATCTTACAAAAGCATATTAAAGCATAAGATTGTTCATTAATCTGTCAAATTCAGCTTGTCGTGCAACAGTATCAACAATGTTTCTCACAAGTTCCTCTACGAGTTTTTTAGTTTTCTCTTTTGATATTTCACCGAGTAACCATAACAAGTCTTTTTTTTTTTGCAATTTATAAGCTCGTCTGCAGATAATGTTGGTATTTCTGGATATTTGCCAAGTACAGCTTCGGTATCGGGCTTAAAAAGCCTGGCTGTTTCTTGTTCCGCAGCTACTTGTCATCGACGTGATTCTTCCACCTTTTCCTTAAAAGCAGTTTTAGATGCAGCATATTTCTTAGTAATTATACTTTTTTTTATATTAATCCATAGTTTATATTTTACACGTTTATAAACTTCAACTAAAGAAATTTATCAACTCATCAGCGAAACAGCTGGATCACAAGGTAGTTTATTAAAAAAAAAATACATTTTATTGATCTTTTCTTGATTTGTGATATAATTTAATAAATTTATCTTTGGCTACATCACAGCATTGCTCGTTTGCAATATTTCTCACATCAACATTATCTAGTCCAGGAAATGATTTAAAACATCCCGTATTTCGACGAATAAATTTGTCCACGTTATAGAACCCCTGCGCAAGATAAACTGAATTACATGCTTTGTTACGCGACTACTGAAAAATAAGACCTAATTTTATTAATCTCATCATTGTTTAGCAGGATATCATCAAACACGATTATTTTATGCCCGGACGAATCAAGTTCATTTACAGGAACTAAATCTTCTGGTTGTTTGCTCATACATATATCTTCGCCAGCACCAAGGTCATCGCAAAGTGTATAGTTGTACTCGCTTAATAATTCCTATTTGTCCTGTTGAGTATTAATTATGTAGATTTAAACACGATCGTAGTTAAATTTTTATCACGACCCTGTAGTTTAAGTACGCGTGTTATATGGAATCAATTCTGTATAAATCTTTTATTTCATTTTCTTTCATTAAATGTAATTATTAATATGATTATATTAATATCAGTTTTATCGTGTTTACTTGAGTCGGAAATGTGACTTATGTAAGCACGTGCTGTGCATGATGGCAAATTTTTACAAGTAAACATTCAGGAATAGCTATGAAAACGATT
>QKMX01350858.1:1082-12087 GCA_003401595.1 Venustaconcha ellipsiformis
AAATAACCGAGGTCAAGATAAGTGGGTTTGACTGTATTAAATATTGACCTGTGTGCTTATTCTAGTTTGAAAATATTTTACTTAATGCTTTTAATGTTGTTTATAGCAACTTATGTTTAACCAGTGTTGCATTACGCTAGGGTAAGTATGAGCAAGGGACAGCTCAGTTATTATTCAATAAACTTGAAATGTCTTGAATAATGCAATAGCTATTAAAGGAGACCATTAAAAATAATCAAAATAATCAAGTATTTCTGCTGAAATAATTTTTTGAGTTGTTCTTTCCTTTTTATCTCACTGCTGTCCACGGACAGCTGATTTTTAATATGATCCCAAAGCCATCATGGACCATATTTGATCCCTTTATTACTTCTACAACTTCATAACACATTTAGCATATGGCCCAAACTCTCCAGATTACAACAATAATCAGTTAACAGTTTGTCATGTTTACATGCTCGTCATTACTCTGCCACACATTGTTGCACTGGTTGAAATGACTGCTGGAACAGTGCTGATACCCTACCCACTTAACTGGTTCTGACTGGTTTCTGTAATGCACATTAATATCCAAAACAGTAATTTATCCTTCTGCCACTAGAATTGCATGCACATAAAAGTCAACTAAGTACCGATTTTAGGTAACCCAGGCAATTTGTTCCTTATTTATACATCGCGTTTTATTTTGTATCCAAAGTTTACAGCTTTCTGTTGGAGTATATGTCTATGATCTTCATAAAGGTAAGGGGCATACAGGATAAATATTAATGATTTACTAGTCTTTCAACATGTTGAAAATAAATTCACATTTCATCACTGCAATTAAAGTTTTCTTGGGCAGCTAGATTTTTTTTCCCTGACAGTTCTGACTGACACCTCACATAGAATACAGGAGAGGTCCAATCTGAAATTAGAAAGGCTAGTTAGTACTTAAATTTAAACTTGTCACATTGCATTACAGGGAACGAGTGCTGACCAGGACAACCGATTCTCAGACAAGCGGAAGAAATTGATGAAGTCAATGAAATTTGGTGATGGCCTGGAAACAAAGGTGAGTTTGATTTATAGTTTGTACCAATAGAATTCATGATTAAATATATGGCAGAAGTTTTCATGTTGAAACATGTTTTTAGCAGCTGTTTTTCTTAGGATTTTACCATCCCATTGTTGTTTATATAGCACTTCTGGGCAAATATATTATCCAAACCTGATTTTCATGTATTTTAGGGAGTCAATTTCCCTATGGGTACAAAGAAAAATTTTATGAGTTTTTCTGGAACTGATTAAAAGAAGAAACAGCCGGCCACATCTTGTAAAGACATTCATCTTTAGTAATTAACTAGTTTATAGAGGAACTTGAGCCAAATCATTCATTTTGTTAAATTGTAAAATTACACTTAAATGATTCTTGTGTTACTCCCCTGTACCATATGTTTTGAGGAGGTAAATATATACAATTGCCAAAGGCAAAATGGCAATGACACTTTTCACATCGAAATTAACAGATCTCTGATCATTACATAAATATAGCAGGGCATAATATTAAAATTTTCACCACCACTCAGGTTGGTAATAAAATTGGAAACCAGTTGCAGGAGTCCTCATGAATGCTCCCTGAACTCACTCAGATTTAGTGTGTGGCAATCACTTGGAGTTTTAAGGGTTAGTTCTTCAGGGCTACATGCCCAGGAGAGTATCCAACCAATAAATAAATAATTCACAGTTGAGTTCATTGTTTTTTGGTTTTTGTTAGTTCTACAAGGGTGCATTAACCAAGTAAAGAGCCACTTTGTGGTGGTCTCTGACAACAGTATATCAGTGGTAGTGTACCTCAGGTTACAGGGAGGCACACATGCACCTTATGTTTGTGTGGAGGTTTGGAACCTTCTTTGTGGGGCAGCCTCAGAAGGGATTACACTCACAAGTTTGTAATCTTCCCAGGACGAAGAAAATTTTGGCAAATTGATCGGGAAAGACAAGATAGTCCTCACAGAATAGTCTCTTTATCACTCCGTAAAAAAAAATTCCTGTTCAGATGAGGGAGTGTGGGGAAGAAAACCTTTAGTGGGCTTGCTCGTAAGAAGACTAAATAGAAACTCCCCATTTTAGTTTTCCCAACCACATAACAGGACCTGGGCAGGAGGTGCCTTTAGCCTTAAGTAGGATCATCAGTTAGATTACACCTTCCTCCAGTTAAGTATGATTTTGCAAGTGATCTACAAAGTCACTGATCAGCTCATTTTAATAGTGTCTCTGTTGCCCCAATGATCATGGTTCAGTGATTTTTGTAGACCAGGCCAGGACATTGCCTCAGAAAAGGGATCTTGTATTGTAGCACTTTGACTCTCATCTGTACAAAAACCCACAGATTCTCCACTTTCATCCTCAGCTCATCTCTGGCAATCTATCAGCCAGGACAGGTTCTCTAGCTAAGCTGCTAAATGCATTCTTTAAGCCAAAGCACACTTGATGTCCAACATCTGTGATGACAAGTGGGGGGATATTTTGAGATTGGTAAAGTAGGAAATGTTTTAATCCTAGCTGTCTGAGTGCAGTGACTGAATTTTAGTTTCTGTTGTGCTCATTTTTGAAGTCATATAGCCAATATGCTTGTTAAAATGACCAAAATTATACAGAAACCTTAAATCTGTATTGTTCCCATGAATCAGTATTGAAATTAAATAAGCAGATTGCATGCTGCATGCTTTTTATGTCGGGCCACATCTGTCCTAGTTTGAATGCTGGCTGGCTCTGTAGTTACTTGAAGCCTGTGACTCTCACCCAGTAAATTCTGGCTTCTATGGGTGGACAATCATAATACCTTGTTAAGCAGATTTGATGTAAAATGTTTTAGGTTTTTTTTAAATATAAAGATGACATTTAGTTGATGGCTGTTAGCACTGCAGGTAATGGACTGGAAGAGTTTATGGGATGACCTGTTGTAATTTGTGCAGCCATCTGTTGTCCCACGTTTGTCATTGTTTTGCTCACATTCATCCCAAGGTCTATTTGGTCATTGTTCATCAGTGATGCTTCTGGGACATGGATTGTAGTTGTAAAACAATTTATCAATACAAAAGATGGAGATTCTATACATGAATACATGTTACATTAAATTTGATTGGTACATTGTGCACACCTTCCATCAAAATGGGCTACCTAGATAACCCAAAATGTATGATTTCTAGCATGGTTCATTATGTTTTAGTAAAGTAAATACTTGCTGATGATAATGCTAATAACAATACATTAGGTTATGAATTATATTGGATAATTGGAGTTGGGAAAGTGTTACTGGAGATGCTAGTGAGTGATTTTGAGCCTAAAGATAGTGTCAAATATGAGTAGGATGTATATGTTTGATGGACACAAATAGATGGTATGATGATATGTCTGCCTTTCAGGGGTGTTTCAAAATTAAAATTAGAAAGGGCAGCATACAGAAAATGCCAATAAAATACAGACATTTAAAAGTAGAATGCAAGTTTCATTTGTTTTTTGGTCAGTTTAGCCTTGTGGATAGTATACTTCAAAACTATATCCATATCAGGTTTAAGATAAACTGAATAAATATAGATGGAAAAAAAATGAAATTGAATATGTCAGCACAAATGGACTATGGCATTGATGGACTAAAATTCTTAACACTTCATCATGGAACAGATAAGAAATCTGGCATAGTTGTCACTAAACTTCTGATTAAAGAAATTGAATTTATGTTAATGAAAAATCCTATTTTTATAGCATATGTATCCAAAAGATAAGATCTGAGAGCTCTGGAAAATTGTATGTAATCACCATAAGGACAAGTTTCCCAATATCTTGAAGCTGCCAAAGCTGGTTATGTATAGGCCCCTTCAGAAGGAAGCACAGAACAATGATAAGGAACAGAGTATGCTCAGAAATAACTAAGAGTAATGGTTTTGCAACTAGATATGACAGCTTATAAAGATTTTGATTTCATTATAGCTCTAAGAAAGTGGAACAGGAAGAGAGATATTGAAGTATTACATAAATATTAAACTATGGCCATTTCCTCTTGGCCATTTCCTCTTTCACATCATCCTTTTCTACTCCCCCTTATTTCATTGACGAAGGGTGATGCCCACATGAGAAATAATTCTGCCAGCATCTCTTGTTAACTTGTATATGGGCAACAAATTTGGAATTTCCCATTTTATTCAGAGATAAAAGTGCCAATCATATAAATAAAATTAGCACAGAATCAGTGATGGGGCAGATTTCCAGCTGCTCAAGTTTATCACCCTGTGTAAAGTTTAAAATATAGAATAGGATGGGTGTTTATAGTTTTTC
This sequence comes from Venustaconcha ellipsiformis, assembly GCA_003401595.1. Taxonomy (NCBI): domain Eukaryota; kingdom Metazoa; phylum Mollusca; class Bivalvia; order Unionida; family Unionidae; genus Venustaconcha; species Venustaconcha ellipsiformis. Next base: position 5,397 of record QKMX01350858.1, read on the forward strand.
TTTACAACAAATACAAATACATATGTCAGCTCTAGATAGATCTTTGCATGAGGAAATCATATTTTTTTTTTGTGGAAGATATAATGTCTTCCAAGTAAAAAATGATATTGATAAGATGTTTTCAAAGCATTCATGCAGTGAAAAACAAATGGCTTGGCAGCGAAAATTATTTAAATGGAGCCACCTTTAAATAGCTTAAAACATTGGATAAAACTTGCTGACAAGTAACAGGTAGCCCGTTTGAGAGTATTTTTTGTTATCTTTTCATTGATAAGAATTGTGTATAAAACATGATAACTATAAGTGTATGTGTAATCTGCATGCTGGAAATACAGCCAGTATGTCAACTTGCATAAAAGGGCACCATCTACCTTCCAAAAGGTGGAAAGACAAGTTCATATGTGTATCGATATGTATCATATCAGAGGCTGTGTATCATGATTCGTATCAATAAGTAGCATAGGTGTATTGTTTCACCCCTAATAGAATGTGCATCATTTTCTCCATTCATTCAACAAGATAGACTGTCATTCATTGCTGATACTCGTACATGTACTAACATTTTTACACTAATGTACTGACAAAAAGTTGTTTATTCAGTATGTCTTATACTGACCCCACACAACCTTAAATTTATTTACAGGTTGATATGTCAAAAGTCAATGTGGACATCTTAAAACCATGGATTGCAACCAGAGTTACAGAACTTCTTGGCACAGAAGATGATGTCATCGTTGAGTTTGTATATAATCAACTGGAAGAAAGGGTAATTTAATTCCCATTTGACCATTGTTTAAAGTGTTTAATGAATGCAAGTTTCTTAGATCTTTGCCTTTCTCTGATCAGGAATCATCCTTCTTGCTGTTATAAATGTAGAACCTTGAATTTACCATCAGATATAGATACATGTAGCTCAACATCAAAATGAATAGGATGCTGGAGCGACATGAATAATGAAAATGCTAATTATGTATTATATGTTCACTTTCAAGTCTTTTTGAAAATGTTCACTTTATAGTGAATATAATGATATGGTGCATTACATTTCAAAGGCAGCACTCACTAGTACTTGCACTTTGTTACATTTTAGTAGTTTTCTATACATTGATTGTGCAGTGGAATGTGAAGTATCTGTTATAATGAGCACACATGACCCAAAAACTGTTATGACTCGAGTAAAGACTATTGTTTCTCATGAATAAAGCACATATATTAACCATGTAACATTTGAAATTATCCATATCAGCTTTATTGAACAAATTTTTTTTAAAAATTAACAAAATTACCAAGAAGATTTTGAGGATTCAAATATGCATGTAAATAGTTGATTAATTGTTCATTGCCTGTTATTAGAATTTTTTGTAAGCAAGATTAACTGATGCTTGAACTGTTTTCCTAATCAGCGATGATCTTAAAATATTCGATCGCCTCCCTGAAATAGCAGTCAAGCAAGGCAAGTTGCAGGGTACAGGTCTTTGCTATCATATAATGTCAACGGATCGCTCGCTCACACGGACACTTGAAAGATGACAATTCATCGGTGGTTTGTACACCTATCTAAAGTTAAGTATGGCCATTTTAGAGAATTTCTACATGTATGGTGGAGTACTCAAGGAATAGTTATTGGTTATGTGTTGGAATCGAGTGATCCTGTGGGAAACAGGTTATAAACACTGTACATGTCATAAAATGTAGTTTTTCAGCTGTAAATAACTATTCATTGTGTTCTCATAATATTGTAGGCTGGTCTAAATTGTTTGTTCAGAATCATTTAAACTCCAAAGAAGGGTTCTTCTAGGAATATATCAAGACCTTTTAATGTCTGTTGCTCTTTACTTCCCAATTTTGTCTTGTCCTTGTAAAATTTAACAAAGAGAGACATAGTGGTTGCCATTTCTTTTATAGTTGTGTCCACATTTACTCAGATACTAAGATTTTTTCTGGCATGCATAATCATCGTAAGACATTGGGATCACTTTCAGACATTGGCAGTTGTGTCCAATTAGTTCAGCTGTAGGGAATACATCAGGTGGACGCTGTGACACTGGGTTCTGTGGAACACTGCTGCATGAATGTGTTTTGTCAACATCCTAAGATTTAGCAATAAGATTCTCTGTTGACTTGCAAGATTATTGATGGGTTCCTTTTTGGACAAAATTTTTAATTGCAAGGTTTGAAGGAGTAGAGTTTTGGGGTCTTGTTTATCATAGGTGAACTGTACATTCCCATTTTTTAAACTTTTTTCTTCAAAATGACACTTTAGGACATAATTTATATTTATATATTTGTAATTCGATCCTTTAGAATCAAGAACAGTTGAAAAAAAAGTGACGATTAAGTCCCTTAGAATGTGGTGCCATTTTATAGTCTATTGATACATGGACCAAGAAATCCTCATCTATAACTGTTTTTTATTGGGTGGGAGAAAAATTGAGAAGCCTGGTACAGTTATTTGCATGAGATTTGTGAGAAATACTGCATTTACTGTATGATGGGACCAATTGTGAACAGTGTAGACCTTGATCGGTGATTGCTTGATGCTGTGACAGATCAGGGTCTTTGTTCTTTAGTGAGCTTTTGATTTCAAGCAAACATTGTATGCTTGGATGTTGTTTCATGATGCACCTGCAAACCAAGGTCTTTGCAGTTTGCATTTGGGTATGCATAATTGCCTGTGTATACCCAAATGCAAAAGACATTGTGTACATTCCTTGAATATCCATGAATTTTTATCATTGATATTGTACCATCTTTGCAGCATCAATTAGCAAGTTAATGTACAATTTGTAAGGGTGTATAGTTTTGTCTACTTTGTTTAAAAGTTGTATGCTTGGCAAAGACCTTAGATACAATACACTAAGATCTGAAGAGAATGTAGAAAAATTCCTAGTCTTCAAGCAATTTCACATGAAACAATATCTGATCCGGTATGTTTTAGTTCATTACATTTTAATATTGCACAATAAAAGAATGTCTTAAGTATTTTTGTTTTGCTGCAGAAGCATTCTTAAAAAAAGAAATAAATAAAAACAATGCTGAATATGCTGATATTCCATTTTTCGTTTCCTTGACTACTGATGGATTCTTGTGCCAGAAGATATAGATATCACCAATGCATATAGATGTTTTACCCCCCAAAAAATTTATTTTTGTATTTAACAGCACCCTTTGATGGTAAAATTGTACAATTCTAGTACATTAACAATATTGGTGCACAGTGTTTTTTATGTTTTGGCTTTTGGATCATGTCTTTATGGAAATGAATATGATGCAAGCTACCAGAAGCGACAAATGGATGGCAAGGCCTTATAGACCAAAGGTTAGTAAGGGCTGTTCCATTAAAANATACATGGGACCCAGGAAAGGCACTTTTAAAGTGGGGTACTCGCCCATATATGCAATTTAGAATTTTCTTATCAATTTAAAATGAACTGTGAAATCAAAGTACCCCGTGATGTTTAAATGGAACAGCCCTAAGGTCGGCAATAGAATTGCCATTTGTTGACTGCATTTTATATTGTGAACACGTCTCAGTTGTGTTCACATAAGTATTACACGGAAGATACTTCGGAAACTAATTAAAATCACAATGGAATGTGTAATGTTCCTAGTTGCTTGCAATACCTTGCTGCTAAACTGCTTGTGCAGACAAACTACTTAAACATGGATCAGGTTAACATGTACACTTGTGTAGTATAGACATTTTTTTTTTTTTAAATTATCCGCTAAACACCGGTTTAATGTTGCTGAAGAAGCTCATAAAATTAAATTTTGCAACAATAGATTTATTATTAGAAATTGAAAAGACATTTTGAAAATCTATATTGTTGGGTGCATTATCATTATGAGAATGAAGCTTGCTGTAGAATCTTTGAGTTTAATAATTATAAACCTGTTTCCTCATTTGTTAACTGGAATGAAGAAGCTAAAGATTCTGTTTAATAGGTTTAATTCTCTTTGTACAGCTTAGATGGCTTCATCTGACTTTGTTCATCTAACAGGCACTTTTATACAGTGGTGTAATGGTAGTTTCTAAGAATGTTCAAGTTTCAGAGTATTTTATTATCATTCAAGACCAATTGCTTGGATTGTTCTCATCTTGTTGGGACAACCCTAACTATTATTATTCGATCTGTTGATTCTCACACTATTCTGTGATGTGACGATACAGTTTCTTCGAACTATAAAGTTTAAAAGCATTTCATCAAGGGTATCATTAGAAACCAGGGACTTAGATTTTCCCCAGCTAGTTTTTGGTTAACCTTGCTGCTGTAACCAGCACTGTTTCTCTCACTATTCTTTGCCCCCCACTCTCCATGTGACTGACTGGTTTATCCATCTTTTTGATCTCAGACTTCAGCATCGGGCTGACAAGAGTAGACTGATACCTAGTAAACATTTTTGTTATTTTTTTCTTGATACAGTATATATTGCATGCTTACAGCTTTTAAATCTCTTTAAGTCATAAACCCTTGATGTGTCAGCATTTTAGTTTGTTAAAACAAAATCTTACAGGGTTGAAGGTTTGGTCCAGACATTTTGCAAAACTTGTTCTAGTATGATGGCTCATTGCAACCTATAGGTTGTAGATGGAGTTCTGTTTAGATGTTTCTCTTTTGGAAGACACTTAACTAATAAAAATTAGTAAAATTCACATTTTACAGTTGTGTTTTTTGTCATTTGAAGAATAATTTAGAAGTATAATGTGCAATATATCATTGATATTATTCTCCTTTTTCCCTATTAGTAGTTAAATTGACATAGATTTACATAGGTCTTATCAGGGCTAATCTGGGACACTTCCCCTATGCTTTCTTTCCACAGTTTCCGGATCCCAAGTCAATGCAGATAAATCTTACTGGCTTTCTAAACCCAAAGAATGCAAGAGCTTTCCTTTCCGAGTTATGGGAGTTGCTGTGCAGTGCACAAGAAAATATAGGTGGAATTCCTGCCAAGTTTGTAGAACAGAAGAAAGAAGAAATTAAGAAAAGACAGGTATCTGCTTTATTTTCCAAATTTGTGCTCTAATTCAGAGCTTTACATAAGCTGCATATATGTATATTTTCTGCAAACAAATCAACTAAAAATGTATAAATGATTAAATACTTTCAAATCATGGAAAATAATATATGTCAGCGTATTCCATGACACAAATGCTGCCTTTGTTGTATGATGGCATATTTGATTAATATATGTACTGTGCTGTTCGGATTAGTGCCATTATGTGCCATGCATGTTTGAAGTGATAGTACTTGTTCATTGTGATAACTGACATATGTGCCTGTGCTGTGTTGTTTATTTAAAATGGATCCTGATCAGTAGCCCTGTTTATAATAATATAATTGGTAGAGTTTAGTTAGAGCTCACTGTAGCTGGCCATTTGTGTTCTCTATTCCATGACTTCAATAGTTTTCTTATTTGTAATATAAAAAGTTTTTAATTTTATGTTATTGTTAAAAACTATTTTTGTCATTGTTTAAATTTGTGGATTTTGGAAATAGTCCTATATTTTCCCACAAAAGAATCATGTTCATCGTTTCTTCAGGCCTGCCAACTCTTATGATTTTTCCACAAGTTTAAGGAAAATGACCCATAAAATACAGACTTATGGAATAAAAACACAGATTACAGAAATATGATTGTTTTGTGGTAAAAACTGGATACTGGCTTAACCATGTTTGATTTTGGCCTGGGTTTCATATTAGATTTTGTGGAATTATTCAGGAAACCATACTAATATTATCAAAGTACTTTAGAGGCATTAAACTGTGTGTATTTTGTTATTCAAACTATATGATCAAGCAGTTTTTTTTTTAAAATGGCATCCAACAAGCTACTTGTCAGGACAAAAGGGACAGTAAACATCTTAAAAAGTTTTAATAGTATAGGAGAATAAAAGGGAATATTCAGATCTTGGGGGGTAAAGTCATGAAGGGCATCAGTTAAATTCAGTGAACATTGTGTTGATTTGAGTATGGCAGGAAAGATTATTACTGTTGTCACTGCCCCTGTAAAAAATTTTTTAACATGTCGACAGTTATCTTGGAATTGCTCGTTTTGTAATTGTAAAGGAGGTATTTGTGGTTCAGGTATACTTTACAAACTGTAATGTTGAACTCAATGTTTACTTACACTGCATCAATCACACCTTGAATCACACCTCTGGAATTTTAAACATGCTTTTCAGCTGGACAATAGCAGTACATGATATTTTGTTAAAATTTACTGATAACTGGTCCAACCTTTAGATAAAAAATTGACTGACGGGATCTTGTTAATGTTGGCAGGTCAGGATTTTTAAAATAGCAAGTCAATAAAAATTTCTTTTCCTTGAAAATTTAGAATTAGTTTGTGTATGCAAGGACATGACAGGATCAAACAGTTCATTATGCAATCTTCATTATTTTCAGGCAGAACAAGAGCGTATACAGGCCAGCTTAAAGCAGCACGAGGAACAGATACGAGCAACACTTGCCAAGGAGCGAAAAGAGTCAGAGAAAAAAGAAAAAGAAAGGTATAAGGATCTATTCTATATGGATTTTTACTCATTTATTTGGTTGTATATAATGCATGGCAAAGCATTGACCATGGTCTGCCAGAGCATTATGCTCCTACAAATCAAGGTTTATACTTTATGTTCTACTGCAGAGTTCTCGCTTGGATTTTAAAACTAGGAGTCCAGGACTCCTAA
>QKMX01350859.1:10435-22037 GCA_003401595.1 Venustaconcha ellipsiformis
TTATTATTATTATTATTATTATTATTATTATTCAACATACTAAAGTTCATCATTAGCCGCAGTATGTCAGAGGTTCATGTGAGCATTTTCATGTCAGACTTAACATAACCAACATAAGAACTTAACTCCAACATCTGCACGCATTTCCAGGCCCATCTAGACATCGCTAGTAATAAAAGGTGAAGAATGCAGTTGGAACTTTTAAAAAAATCTAAGAATGATGCAAACAGGCTCAGCATTTGCAACATGTCCAACATGCATGCAAGGCATTAAGAAAACCATAACATATTGAAGAAATAAAGAGCAGTCCAAGAAATATGCCAATTAAGCATTATCTATGATCTCTTAAATACTTATGTTGTTACAAAGATCAGAAAACTATTTTGTCCCAAAAGTATTCTCTGCAGCATCCATAAATTTTATTTATAAACTAAAAGGTACATGTCTTTAAATGTGAAGAGAGTGTTTGACAGTATGAATTACCACATTCTGTATCATGTACTTGTTAGTTTATTATCTGATCAGCCAGACCAAATAACCCCAACAAAAAACTTTTTCATCCTATACTCTGTTAACTCCAAACTGTGTAATGTCTAAACTGCTATGACAGGCTATGACTTCAATGCTTGTGAGACTATACTACATACAAACTACTAACCCCTTCTTCTCCTTATATTAATTCTGTGCATTTGGCAGTTGTTTTGAGTGAGCAGAAGGCAAAAGCAGAAGCACAAGTGTAATGTATGATTTCCTCATAGTTCTAGTATTTCTTTGAGGTTACAAATAATGCCTTAGGCCAGGCAAAGCATTCCCATTACATTACCTGCATGTGAACAAACAGAAGGTTGATGCTTGCACCATGTACAGATGAGTATTGTCACAAATTATGGTACCTATCAGGATACTTGGGTGGTCACACAGGGAGCACCACAATGTATATTGTATAATCATTTGGTGATATAATGCATATTTTGAGTAATGATAATAATACAGTATGTGTAGGCATCCTTTTCCACTTTTCATTGCATGTAATGTCTGTATCCCTATGTTGGCCTTGTATGCATGAATTTAGGTCAGGAGAATTTCCTGAATATATCATGACAGTTTTGATCCCTCATACATGTATTTGGTTTTGGTAATGACTGCACAGTGCCCTTGCATTTATTTGACCTTCTGGAACTCAAAATATTTCAGGATGGTAGCCTTACTTTAAGTACAGCTGGGGTTTTTCATGTAAGATTTTATGTACCGTTATTATCATTACAAAACTTTATTGGGTTAGAAGGTATAGTTTTTCCTTTGACATAAACTATGTCAATTTTTTTTATATGTGTATTTGAAATTAATATAAAAAAAACAACATGTTCAACATCTGGTTAATCTTCGTTGTACATACTTGAATAAAAACTATTCTGAATTTTGCTGCATGCACTGGTGAATCAATCTGGTATAGTCTAGCGGATGCACACTAATACAAAACAGAATAGTGCAAAAAATTACTTTATTTATGGTAAGAGAGTTGTAGAGAGATTTATTTGTAATTTTACTAATCATAGACCTGGATAGCTAATAGCATGGTCTTTTGTCCTTAGCTCTACTATGCATAAACCAGAAGAAATTATGAGATGGTCTTTTGATCATTCATTTGTTAGCACAAGTTTATTATTGCTACTGCTCCTAAACTGCTTGGAGGATTGCCATTAAACATTATATCATCCATCCAATGGTTTTGTCAGTCCTAAGTGAAAATGTAGTTTAAGGCACTTGGCTTTACAGATTACTGACATCTTACTGCTGTCCACAGTAGTTTGAGTCTCAGGCTTGGCCAGGATGGGAATGTGAGAAAGCTTACCAGTAGTTTATTGTGGGTTGAAATTTTCCGTGGTATTTCCAGGGGGCTTCATCACAAAATATTGTAGCTGCCATGGTATTGCCTGGTATTAAACCCATTTCAACCAGCCTACTCTGCATTGATCTTAAGACATAGTGATGGTTAAGGTCATTTGAAAGTGAAAACATTTATCATTATCAAGAGGGAAGCTAGCAAAACATCTATGTATTTAATTCGTTGGAATTTCCTGCTTTTCCTTTATGAAATAATTTTTATAGTTTTGTTTTGACAGTATGTTGAACAGACCATATGGTTAGCCCAGTGTGTCAGTCACAAATTTGTTAATATTTTATATAAGAAAAATATGATCACAGGTTGAAGAGATTATTGCAAGTACCGTCTTTATGGTCAGACTAACATTTTTCACCATCAGAATTTCAGATGAATTAATGGAAGTGAGTTTAATCAATTGTATTTCATTCATTCCTCTTATAAATGTAAATTTAATGTGGTAATCACTTTACTACTGTAGATGAAACCAGAATTAATAAAGATCAATCTATTTGTTTTAAAAACTAGTTTCTTTCATAACTTTATCTTTTAGTTGGTATATTCTTTAGTTACTTGAAGTTACAACCATCTGCTACAATTCTAAATACAAAAAGTATTTTCTCAAATATAATCAAAACCCCCACTTTTGATCAAAATATATTATATCCAAATAATGTAGAATTTAGTATTTCAGTATAGTTTCTTGCTTCATGGGAATGTTACTATGTCAATGCTATTGAGACTTGTCTCGGGTAGAATGGCACATATATCCAGACATTTGTCACTTTGATAATCTTTGCTTTAAGCAATGCCTAAAAATGAAAAAGTTATAAGATTTGATCCTTATTTGAGGAAAACAAAATGTTTTACAGTCTGTCTAACCATCCTCTGTGTAATTGTAGCTTTGCTACCTCATGACCAGGGTATAACAAAACCCACTCTGCTCATCCTTATCAGTAACGACTGAAACAGGATCAGCAGTTTTTTGTTTAACTAAATAGGATGAAAATAAAAGAAAATTAAGGTTTTCTGCCTAGTGAAATACTGTAGACTTTTTCAGCAAATGTAGATTTCTCTGGATTTTTTTAAAATTGCAGTAGACTTAAAATTATAAGAGCAAATGAGCAATTTTCGTGGGATTCTTAATCATATTCACGATTTCCGGCTAAAATTGAAATTGTTTTTTGCAAGATTATACGAAATGATACCAATAAAATAAACTATTCATGACAAACAATTTAAAATAACTTTATAACATATAGGACCCATTTTGTGGAAATAGAGTAATTTCTGTTCATCTTCAATTTAGTTTTATTTGCTGTTTTAATAACAGAGATTTGAGTCAGATTAACACAGTGATATGAAACTCGTGTTACATCAGATTGCTTTATCCTTACAGGTCAGAAGACATGCATGCATGTGCATGGGGTTTTTCCCTATCTGTATGTTCCATATGATGGCACGCAGCCCTGGGAGAAATATTTGCGGCAGTTTGCTAGCAGTCTGGACAAAGCCATCAATGTTGCCTATGGGCAGGCCAGTTCTGTTGCTCAGCATGTGTACAAAATCACTTTGGTTTCAGGAATGTAAGTATTTCCATTATTCTTAAGATTGTGATGATCATAAAGTTCATAAGGAAAAAATGGTTTGTAAACATTTTATTCTGCTAATGATGCACATTTTGGCTATTTGACTAGGATTTTATATAGAAATAACTATTAGGAGTGGTTATCATGTGGGACAGCATGAAACACAGACCAGATAAGGCAAGCTAGTGGATGCTTATTGAAACAGGCTGATTTTTTAAATTTTTTAATTTAGTTTGTAAATCCTCGATTTTGTTTGTTCATCCTTATTATTCCATCATCTATCACTGTGCACTTTCTGATGCTTCTTTGTTTTAACACTTTTTTTATTAACTATTTAAAAAAATAAATTTAAAAATTTCAACATCATGGAAGGACAATCTAATGAGTTGAAACACCGGTGGAGTTAAGCTTATTGTTGGAGGGGGAGGCAACCACCCCTCACACTCAACTCCACTATATCTACAACTTTACCTAGTACTTTTATTCCTTATTAAAACCCATATGGTACAATACATAAATGCTGACTTCAGAGAAATGTATTCCCGACAGGTAGATTTTGTAATTATTCTTCTACCAAACCACATTCACATTATTAACACTGCTTTTGATATAGTCTGTGTTGTCTCCATATAATACCAGAATCAAAGGGCAATGTGGAACAGATTGATTTAGTACATGTATATCCATGCATCACAGTAGCTACAGCCAGTTTGTTTAATTTTGATTGCTGCCTTAATATAAAGTTCTGTTAAACGCACACATTCTGACCTTGTGTTTATTCTGGTCTGTTAGATGAAGAAAACCTGAATGCTGGTTCTGATAAAAGCTCATGTGGGTAGTGATCACTTTAATGTTTTTTTTTTTTTTGTACTGGCAGTGGCAGACTAGTGAATAAAGAGGTGCTAATCATATAGTGTAGCACTAATTTCATGTATAAGATATAAAAAGCACATGTTGAAAAGTTAAAAATGCATTGAAAGGAAATTATTCTACTTAATTATAAGTACATGTATAGTCCAACTGCAAGAATCATACCCTGATCTTTTGTCACATAAGGCCGTGATTGATCTGGTTCTGTTAATTACTCCTAACCAACTGTAGACTTAGAAATACTGGTGCATTATGTAATAGCAGATCTAGATCTGTCTCTATGCAGTAGGACTTAATGTGTTAGTAAGTTTACATGGTGCTTGGTTCCAGTAAGAATTTTTTTTTTCCCCAGCCCAATGTATGGATATCATGAAAAGGAGCAGCAGTTCCTCAAGATCTACCTATACAACCCCAATATGGTCAGGAAGTGAGTATTACATATATTAGAGCACAATTCCTCACAAAATTAATGCTTTATAAAAGGAAATTCACACAAGTCCCAAATGGACTTTCATCAAAATTCGTTGTACATATAATTACATCTGTGTAGGTCATGTGGCTTCCATTGACATTATTCACTTGTTTTTTTGTCCATAAAATCCATTTCTACTGCTGATATAGGATATTGTGTATCATTGCCAAATTATAAACTCAAACATTTTTTAATTGAGATTGTTATTATGACTCTGTTCAGTTGTTTGCTAGACTTGTTTTTTGGGACTTGAATGAATATATCAGCAGTATTTAGACAAGTAAATCTTCATTGACTTTAAAATCAGAGTTGTATTGATATGAAGTACAGATGAGTTTTAAATCCAGAGGGAGTCCAGGAGGATGCTTGTAAATGACGCTAGTCTATAAGGAATGACATTTTTCCGTCCCTTGAATGTCCTTTAAGTAAAATATTATTTGGTAAAAGTGTAACAATATACAGATATGCCAGTAAATTGCAATACAAAATGCCCATGTGTTCATGAAGAACCCAAGAACCCACAAGGAAATATTTCTATTTGGAATAATTTTTAACAAAAAGAGGAGTTTGGTACCAATATGCTAGACAAAATGTGTGTAATGTGTGCAAAACCAAAATTCAACATGTAGGTGGACCGATAAACCTCTCAACTCATTTATAGTCCAACACTACTGTGCAAGAATGTGAGACAATCTGGCACAGCAGCTGAAGATTCCAGTAAAGACATAACAAACGTTTTAGGTTAGGAACCAGTGATTCCAGGTATGCTAGCTGCAGAGACTAAATACTGAATACAAATCTTCATCACAAAGATTTTGATATTGCCAGTTCTATCATTCACAACTTGCATCCATACAGTATTGTGTCATAAAACGGATTCTTAAAAATGGCATTGGTGCTTGATCCATGATATGTTGTACCATCTGGACAGGTTCTTTGAGTAAATTATCCCAGATATGTATTAAAAATCGAAGACATAAAACCATATTTGTCCCATGCATATATAGTTGCATTAGCAACTGATAGTTCTTAGTCTCTCGGGTTGAAACCAACAAAAGTATGGAATCATAGATATTACTAACATACTAATTTACTATATTATTCATTCATTTTTCAAATAAAAGCAAAACCTTTATCAGTGTGAAAATTTATGATTACACATATTTTTAAATTGTTTTTTTCCTTGTCATGATTATACTGTAGTACATGAAGCTTTTAATCAGTTTATTGACTACAAGATCTTTGTGATCAAGGAAAATAATACTGCAACTCTGCAGATTTGCATTTCCTGCTGGTAGAAGTTTTCATTCATGTTAATGTATTTATTGTTTGCTAAATCATTTATGTAATTATTATATTTAATAGGTGTTTTGGTGAAATAAAATTTATTTTCTTGTTCAGATTTTATTACATGCAAGGAAAATATTCATTATGGAAATACAAAATGAGTAAAATTAATGTTAGAATCATAAATGCTGTCAACGACTAATATGTATTGATACATATCTCATTACAAACATACTGCATTGCAATATACTGTAATACATTTTTTCCTGACAGTACTCACCTCTAGTATTTGGATATGTTCTTGATATTTATTGTCAGTTTGGTAGGAAGATAAAAATAGATTTGACACTGATTATTAATTCTTGACAAGTGTGGTGGACAATGCTGTTACTTGATCATATGTTTCTCATTGTGTCTAAACAGAATTTCAATGAAGTAACAAAGGCATTCTTGATTTATTTGTCTTAAAAATATTCAAGACAAATATTCATTGTTACAAATATTCATTGGAAATTTGTTTTAATACATAAGATACTGCTAATTTTGAATTTGAGTGGAAACAAAGTGGCAAAATGTTTATGTTAAAGAGTGTTTCCTTGTATATTTATGTACTAGTGTTATTGCTTATGACATTTTATATTCACGTCAAAAGTATTTCATCTCTTTAGGGGAAAATCAAATAGTCTGCTGTCCTGTTATTTCTAAAGGATTATAACAGTTGATATTATTTTTCAGAGCTGCTGACCTTTTGCTTGGTGGTGCTGTTATGAACAAGTCTTTCCAGCCTCACGAGTCCCACATCCCTTATTCATTACAGGTGATGATCTTCCACATTCATGTATCTTACAGAATTCAAAATTAAGGAATAGCTAAAAGCAGATTTGCTGCCCAAAAACTCTTGTTTGCTACTAGAACTAAGCTTTCATTGTAACTGTGTCATTACCAAGGCATGTAGAAATTTGGTCCAAAACCTTTTGTAAATGAATGGTGGTTAAGAGAAGCAGGGGTTGGAAATTTTGTTATTGCTACTCCTAATGAATAGAAAGCCATATTAACATGGGATTTTCGGCAGACTTCTGTTGATATTTAGTATTTTGTAAAAACAAAATGTGCCCATCTGATGTCAAACATAGTTTCCACAACTCCCTTCTTGTTTCTTTTGCTAATTTTAAATGGTTGGCCATATTAACATTGGTTTTTTTTTTGGCCAGAAGACTTTTTGTGATCAGTTTGTCTGAATGAAAATGGATATTGATCTGCTATGTTGCCATATTGAAAATCTTGTTGTTGTTATCTTACTTAAATGGATGGTCATATGGGTTTTTACTGAAAGACTTCTTATGATGTCTAGTTGGCACAAAATGAAATATGTGTGTTGATCTATGTCTAGTATGGTCACCATGGCAGATATCTAGAAAGTTTTGTTATAGCTGCTCCTTTTGAAAAAAAATATTTTATTAACATGGGTTTTTTACCAGAGGACATGAAGTCTAGTTGGTCCTGAATAAAGTAGTGTTGCTTGCACATCCAGCAATGTTTCCACTGCTGCCACCTTGTGAATCTTGTTATTGTTACTCCTGAATGGATGGTCTTCTCTACATGGGATTTTACTAAAAAGACAACTTATGAAGTGTTGTTGGTTCTAAAAGAAAATGGTGCTGCTCAGACATTAAAAATCAACTTTAGTAGCCATCTTGAAAATCTTGTCACAGCTTCTCTGAATAGAATGATCAGATCAGTTTGGGTGTTCACTGAATGATCTCATATCATATCTAGTTAATCGTAAATGAAAATTAATTTTAATTACTACTCCTGGATGGCTGGTTATATCAGCATTGTGGTTTTTCCAGATTTCTTATGATATCATGTAGGTCCAAAATCAAAATCAAAATCATGTGCATCTGGTATCCAGCATGGCCACCATGGTAGCTGTTTTGAAAATAATCTTACTCATTTTGATATGGGATTTTCATCAGAAATTTTATTGTGTCTAATTAGCAGACATGCCAACCCTTCCCATTTTGCCTTAAGTCATATGAAAATGATGCTTAAAATATGGTCTTATGAAATAAATGGAAAAACTATGGAATATGAATGTTGCTTGTAACATACGGATAATTGGCTTGGCCATATTTGATTTGGATCTGGGTTTCATATTAACTTTGAGGAATTAGGTAACCAGACTAATTTACAGTAGTGCGTCTGATGCTATAAACTGCACATATTTGTTCATGCAAAGCATCTGCATTACCAAATTGTTGATATATATTTTTTATAAAATGTCCAGCTGTTGTTATATGTTAAAAGACAAAAGGAAAGATAAACAGCCTTAAAGGTATTAATAATCATTACAGAAGAATGAAAAGGATTATTCAGGTTCTTTAATTAAAGCCGTGAAGGTACACAATAACGTTTATTGGACATTACTTGTTGATTTGAGTATGTCTTCTGAAGGAAGATACAATTGCAGTTGTCATATGAAATGAAGAAAACAATTGCAAAGAATTAAATCAAGTTGAGAAATGGCAACAAGTCTTGAGCTGCATAGGGCTCGGAACTGAAGTTTGTGCATCTCTACTAGAGATAAATAAGGTCAGTGTATACTTTACAAACTTTCAAATGAACATATTGTTTACCATCGATGCATCAGTTTGGAATACCAAACTTTTTATATGTGTTTTCCAGCTTGACAATATTAGATCCATGATATTTTGTTACACATTACTGAAAACTGGTGAAACTTATAAGGAATCAACTGCCTTGCCGAGACTGTCTTGATGGGGTTGGCTTGTCTGAGTTAGTGTTTAATGTAAATGATGCAAATTGATCCACAGTATGGTGGCGTTGTGAAGATATTGCTATCTATACTTCTCCAAAATGGAGGATTATACTCAAAAAGACCTTTTACAACACTTAGGCCTAAATGCCAATCATACTTCCAGTATGGCGGCCATCAGATATATCAGAAATGGTTTTGACACTGAATTGTTAAACAGAAGAAATGGTCTTATCTTAAATTCCTTGAAATTATTTTTGCCCAGTGTAGCAAGGGACTTTGTTGTTTAGCCACATTAAAATGCTTCTATCTGCCAAGGCAGTTAGTTTTAAACCTAAATCCTGTTAAGAAAAATATCTTGATTGGTCTGTCTTGTGGGTAACTCTTCTCTTAGATTATGAAATTTATAGTTCACCTTGTCATTTTCTCCAGTTAACATTTTGCCCGACAGTGACAGTCGACCTTTTATCTGACAAAAGACAGTCAATCAAAATATGATGGTATGGCTAAATTAGTATCTAGCTGCATAGAAATCATTTTCAGACCAAATAATTTGTGTGCATGTTTTCTATAACCAAGATAGATGTATCAGCCATTGAATTTGTCTTGGTTATACATATGATATTGTAGTAAAGAAAGCAATGCATTGTTTTTGTAAAGAAATAAAATTGTATAATATATGCAAGTACTGATAAACATGGGCAAATATATTTATAAATCAAAATATGCGTAACATGTTGGTATAGAATTTAATTTCTTTCACTGTACAGATGAAGATTTGACTGACCTTGAATTTTCCTTTAATTTTCAGTTCTTTATTGACTATAACCTGTATGGAATGAACTTGCTTAATGTGGGAGCAGTAAAAGTAAGGAGAAAGCAGAGTGAAGGTGAGAAAAGAACTGAAAATCATAAAACTGCAGCCAAAAGCAATGCATTATTAACGATTCTGTTCCACATAAAGTTGATATAGTGTTTGTTTAGGCAGCAGTCAGAATGAAGTTCAATTGTTAGCTAAAAAATTATCTAGTGATTTTGAATGGCTCTGATGTTTGATGTCTTTTATAAAACCAACAGGAACATAGTTTGATATGTTAAATTCTTGAATTTCATGTTTATAGATCCTTCATCAATCGGATTAAGAGTATAAACCCACTGGAGAAGGCTTGCTAATATAGGTATACCGGTTTACCACTGTATTTACCAGTGTATTAATTTCTGGTGGTACGTAAGAATATTACAAACATTTTCAATTTTCACGACAAAATAATTCCAAAATATATTACTATTTTCTTTACAAATGAGTTTTATTTGTTACTAATTTAGGACTGTTCCATTTAAACATGCATGGTACCTGGGAAAGGGAGTTTTTTGAAAATATATGTCAGGGTAAGTTGATTTCTTTAAGTTCACATTAAAATGATGAGAAAATTCTAAATTGCATCCATGGGTGAGTACCCCATATTAAAAGTGTCTTACCTTGGTAACAGGTATGTTTTACTGGAACAGCCCTTAGAATATTTGAAATGTAATTATATTTATGAACCCTTATGATATGTTTGACACATGTATATATGTCACTTTTAAGGGTTACAATTAAGCCACCCATAATCATCACAGTACGATCTTCATCGTGGTCAGTGGGTACATTAAAAATGATTCATCTAAATAGCTGATCATTAGGGGTTAAACAAGTGGTAGCTGATGATTTTTGGTTTTCACCTGGTGTCACAGGTGATTTATAATTGTCCAACAAACTGGCTAGCACCTTATCTGAGTGACTTTCACTCCATTGAATGCTTTCTAAAGACGTGTTTGACTGTATATCATCAGCATACTTTATTATTGTTAGAATTTTTGCCTTTGGAGGCAAACGTTTGCCTTTGCCCATGTATGGCATGGTCTCCATATTTTACTAAATAGATTTTTATGATACAGAGTAGATTACAACCTTTTTATTAAGCATACTGTTTAAAATCAATTTAGATAAAATTAATTTTTAAAATTTTCTTCAAGTGAGTTAAAATTAGTACAAGTTTGTGCTAAAATTTATGTCTTGATATTTTGTCTATAAGATGTAGGTGAATATGACAATCATTATCTTCATTGAATTTAGAGGGAAATCCACCACCATTGAGTCATAATGATGCCTTTAAAAGCAGTCAGGGATCGGATGAGGGGCTGGGATCCAACATCAGAACCCCATCAATTCTTGAACGGTCTGGATCCATGACACCATCTAGAAAAACTTGGGAAATGGAGAATATTCCAAGGTAAGGCAAAGTCAGATGCAAAGATTCTTTGGTAGCAGCTCTGTGTGTGTGTATGTATTTGTGTGTGTAAAGAGAGGCATCTGGTGATATGTTGTTAGAGACATCTGGAGTTATGTGTGTGTTTATATAGAGGCATCTGGTGATATTTGTTAGGGACATCTGTATATGTGTGTGTGTGTGTGTGTGTGTAAAGTGAGGCAATATGGTGATATGTTGTTATGGACATCTGGAGGTATGTGTGTGTAAATAAAGTCATCTGGTGATATGCTGTTATGGACATATGGAGGTGTGTGTGTGTAAATAAAGGCATCTGGTGATATGTTGTTATGGACATCTGGAGGTATATGTGTGTGTGTGTGTGTGTGTAAATAAAGTCATCTGGTGATATGCTGTTATGGACATATGGAGGTGTGTGTGTGTAAATAAAGGCATCTGGTGATATGTTGTTATGGA
>QKMX01350859.1:34066-48437 GCA_003401595.1 Venustaconcha ellipsiformis
ACACTTATCTCAACATCTGCCTATGTCGACAATATTTCCTTGGTCCCGAGAATGTCAACATAAATGGGTAGGACTGCAGTTGTTTATAAGGCAGGTTTGACTTGATGGGAGTCTCTATGTTATCCCAGGACTCTCACAAGAATAATACACAAGTACATGTACATACAGGAACATAATTTTTTTTAAATTCAGCACTGGTTACCAGGAAAAGAACGTGGTAGCCAACTTGAATTTATTAGCCCAGAGAAATTTAGGACTTATGTTTTTTCTTTTTGTGAGTTATTAATAATTTTTCTTCTTTTTGAAATTTGTTTTGGTTAAATTAAAGAAAAAAGAACTATGCAATGATATCTTGTAGTGGCCCACTTGGCTACTGGAATTCAGTTTATGGTGTTCCAGAATTAGCATTTCATTAACACAGAACTGGCATTTCAGTAGCCTTTGGACTTTGAACAAAAGATTTGTCAGACATTTATATACATCAGATTCTAACATTTTATATAAACTATGATACATTTTTTTATTACAGCATCCAGGATCCTGGAGCTGAATATTTCAAAGTAGATGGACTTGATGACACATGGCAAAACTCTCGGTTGCCTGGAGAAGAAGAAAGAAGTAGTGATGAAGAAGGGGAAGATGAAATACCTCAGTTTGATGGAGCAGTCGATGAAAAACCTGAAGGTAGATGCTACATTTATTCTTATCATTGTAGCCAGGAAATATTAACTGCACTGAATTTATAATTCTTGTGAGTCAGACAAGTAAAGTATTCTGATAATACTTAATGTGTTTGAACAGTTGTGTTGATCAGTGCCGGATTACCAATAGGCAGAGTAGGCACCACCCTATGAACCCCACACCTTTTAGGGTTGATAAAATTGAAAATTATTAGGAGATAATTTGCGGGGGAGGAGGCTGAAGATTTTAACTGGCTAGAGGCCTCCACAGGGTTTAATCCAACATTGGAATTAATAAGTTAAATGCAGATATTTAAGTTCAAAGCTTTCGTTACTATATTCACATATAATTCCAAAATATTTCCCATTCAGGGGATATTATGTGTTACATATTGGCTAATTTAAAGTAACATAAAGAAATGAGTGAAGACACAAAGCTTTGTATGTTTTAACAAAAGTAATTTATTTTCCTAGAAAACATGGTGAAAAGATGAAAATATGAAATAGGACTTATGATTTGCAAAGAAAATCCAAACATTTGTCCTAGAACTGTGAAATACGTATAAGTCCTAGAACTGAAATATGTACAAGTCTTAGAACTGTGAAATACCTACAAGTCCTATCAATAAACAGCTCTAATTGAAGTAGTCTGAATCTCAATTCTGTTCCAAGATGGTGGATGATGAAATCGGATGAAGTTTTAGCACAAATATCCAGAATTATCACTTTGAATCACAATTTGTGCTGTTCCAGTCTAGAATCAATTTCACTAAATGTCTTTGTCCAAAGCCAGTTGTGTATAGTTCTCTCAGGAAAACAATTATTGTATAAAAAAATAGATGAACTCTTGGTGACATCTGTAACAATAGATGTACAGATGAACAACTCTTTCCAGCACCAGAAAATGAATACCTTCTTCTCAAGGTATATGAATGACTCTACAAGGTGTTAAAAAACATGACTAACTATTTCACAGATACCTTAGTATTTAAACTGAACAAAAACATCATTTCATGTACACACACAAAGAATGCATGGTGATTTCAAAATCTCACCATCGCAGTACAGAATGTCAACAAGTATAATCATTTACGTTGCTTGTTTACTTAAATTGACAAACCATAACATGCAAAATCATGCTCATGTGAGTCATATTTACGTTCTAAATAAACATGACGTTTCTTTCAAAATGTCAGACCTTATGAACATAATCATCGTCACAATAAAAATTATAACAATGAAATAAAAAAGAATTGAAATTTTAACACATAAGTAATTAATCTACATGGTCGTAACATATGTATGAAATACACTAACACCTGTTCTAGAAACCCTAAAATGGGTAATAATACCAGAGAAACAAAAGTGAATTGCATAGTGAACTGAAATGAAATGATGACTGCAGTATTCTGGAAACAGAACATGAATGAAAACTGCTGAATGATGAATGATAAGCAAAATTAGATTGAATTGATTTAAAAGCCTTTTTACTTGTGTTTCAGCTAAATTTCTGAAATAAAATTCAAAAGACTGGCAATTTTTCACAACTTACAAGTTGTGGAAATAGTCAAGCAACTACCATATTTATTTATTGTAAATTCAGTGTTTTATTTTGAATTTGGCCATTGGAGCATGTTTCTTCAGGGTGCTCATTTTTGTTTGTTTGTCCTTTTGTCCATCAGGATGAGCTTTGTTTGGTAGTTTATCATTTTGTGTTTCATAAAGAGATTTTTGGTTCATAGTTTTTTTTTCCTCCCATTTTTTAGGTCAGAAAAAGAAGTCCAGAAGGAGACTTGGAATAGGAGGTCCTGTCAGTTATTCTCCAGTTCCTCCCCAGAACTCTAGGCCACCAGGGGATCTAGGCTACCATCAGCTGCATCAGTCCTACATTCAGGGTGGTCATAGCAGTACCCAAGGTTGTCCAGATCAGATGTATTCTGGCCAGGAATATCATGGCTATGGAGGTTTCCAGAACTTAAGTGGCCAGGATTGGACACCAGGAATGCATCAACAGCATCAACAACAGCAACATGGCTATTCACCAAGAGTGGGACACCAAATAATGGGATCTCCACCTGAGGCTGGAATACAGTCACACAGTTTACCTGTTTGCCATGGACAACAACAGCATAGTAATCCTCAGCATCAGAGTGGGAAACCTATCCAAGAGAGTGCAGTAGGTACTTCAGTGTCACAGCAGCAGATCATTCATTCAAGCTGTGGACCACGGCAGTATAATGAGTCTGTTTCACAGGCAGAGAAACCGGCAAGCTGCAGTTCTCGAGGAATCATGAACTTCAAACGGCAAGCACCTAATTCTTCTCAAAGGCAGCAGCAGTTCAGTAACTCTCAGTCCCAGATGGGAGGGCAAGCAACTGACAGTAATAACAGAGGAATAGTACATTTGCAACAGCATCTGGGACATTCTCAGGATTATCAGCAACAGGTTAGAGGGCCATTTAGTGGACCTGCTTTACATCAAGACAGTTCCAAAGGAGACCATCAGAGAAATCCTAGTGTAGAAATGCAGCATCATAGTAGCTTGCAGAATATTGGGATGCACCATGGCAGTGTAATGTCCTTTCCACAAAAGAGAAATTCCCAGGAATTAACACCCATTGGAAGTGCCGTGGGTTTTCCTACCAGCGGAAATTTTCAGCCATCTAGGGGACAGTCGCAGGCTTGGGGAAACCAAATACACTCACCTCCTATGCAAATGAGCATGGCTTCCTCAAATTTTCAAAGACAGTATGGCAGTCAAGGGAACAGTGTAAGCCAAAATCCAAGCCAGGCCTATCCTGGTAATCAGAAATCTGGAGCTGCATTTTCTCAGCCACAGCAGCAGTTTGCAGGGTACAGTAGACTAAATACAGTGTCCTCAGGATACATGTCCCATGAGCAGATGTTGAGTCCTGATGGGAATTCAGCAAACCCTTTTTATCCTAAAAGCCCTCCATTCAGTGGAATACAACACAGCTATAATCAGGGATGGATGCACTCTGGTCAACACACTCAAGACAGTGGTGAAAGTCCAGGTCAGAGTTATGGACCAACCAGCAATGACATTTCCCAACACTCTCCTATACATGTACACAGCACTCAGTCACATAGATTCTCAAGTGGACAAAGCTCCGTGTGTGCTGGTCAGGGTCAGGGCTACATGCATAAAGAAAGTTCTTCAAATATCCAGCAGGGTAACAGCCGGTTGGGCCACTTTTCTCAAAACCGTCAATCACCAGGAACGCTGCCAACCTTAAGCACCTCGGGGATGCCATCTAGTCAACGAAACTACCAGTCATCTCAGGGCCTATGCAGTCCTCAGCAGGAGAAGCCCACATCTGCTTTACACAAACTTGTCATGGATGACTCATCACAAGAGATGTCTGCTTCAGCCTGCAGTGAAACATCCCAACGGAGCTTGAGTTGCAGCTCCACTCAATCCAGTGCATCACCTGGTTTGTCAGAGAAGCAACCAGCTGTGGGACCAATTCCCAACAACTCTTGTTTGTCCCAGTCCCCATCTTCATCTCTTGCTTCATTGCTGTTTGAACCAACACAGGAAGACAATGTAAGCAACACGCCTTTAATAACTCAGGGCAAAAATATATCCACGGGCTTGTGTAATTTAGGTCTGAATGATAGTCAGATTGACCTGTTTCCAGACTTGTCACTTAGGCAACAACTGCAGTATCCAAAGAACCAGTATGAGATGATGATGAGCCCAACAGTTTATGAGGCAGATTGTGGTTTATCAAATGACAGAAGGATAAAGGCTTCCATGCAATCAACCCAAGTTGCTACATCGAGTGGTGACATTTGCCAGTCTAGTTCAAGCATACCTGAGAACATTGGGTTCTCTTGTCTTACAAGTCTTCAGTCTCTAGTTGGAAGTGTTAGTCGAGATTCAAAATATGGAGTAAACTTTACATCAACTAATATAAAAACCTCAGAAATTGATCTTTGGGACAGTTCCTATGGTTTAGACTCAAGTCAGCAACCATCATCTCAAAACTGGCATATTTCAGATAACTTTAATGAACAACCTCAGTACATGGACATCAGCAACTCTTTTAAATCTACCTCAGCCATAACTGCAGCACTCTCAACATCCATTATGTCTCAGCCTACACTGCAGAGGTCACTTAGCTTGCCTGCAGAGAAGGGAAAGAAGGGGCGCATAAAAAAACTTGGGCTGACAACACGACCAAGGTCTTTCTCAATCCTACATGATATCACATCTCCCAATTTATCATACACATTTAAGTTTCATGTTCCTGCCCCTGTAATCAAGCGTTTGAGGCTAGAGAGTTGGAAAAATGGGGATTCGATCAGCAGTAGTGATATTAGATTAGTCAGGATGCATCCCAAGGATGCCAGGAGATACAGCTTGCTCAAGATAGGAAGTGAAATTGTCAAAGTTTATAAACTGTCAGAGGCTGAGATTCTCAAGTTTAAAAATGATTTGAAGTTGAAACCAATTTCCAGTAGCAATAATAGGTCAGTACCATATGTTGAAAAGTCAGATTGCAGCTTGGACTTGAACCTTCATCGTAGGAAGTTTCGTTTATCAGCATCCAATCAGGAGTCATACAGGAATCCTCGTAGCTGTTCATTTCATTCAGAACATTTGCCATCCTGTGGTAACATGTCATTGCCTCACTCAGATCTCAGGTTAAACGAATCCTTTGAACCTCAATTTAGTACTTTTAATATGAAGAATTCAGGTTATAAGACAAAACGGGGAAGTAGCAACAATGGAGAAGTGGAGAGTATTATTCCAAAGCCTAGGAGAGGAAGGCCACCAAAACTGAATTCTGAAAAATCCCAAAAAGCTGAACTTATAACCTCAAAATTTCCTTTCTTAGGGAAAAAAATGGCCAAGCGCATGAACCGTCAGGCACCAGTCTTGGATCCAGAACTTGAAGAAGATTCTAATGTTGTCATAAAAGATGTCAATCTTACAGATGCATCAGATGGGACATTGACACCTTTGAAATCAAGAACACCTGTGGCTGGTAGAAGCCCTGCACAAAGTGCAGCCCCTTTGGAGTCCAGTAGCACCTTTGTGGAGCTGGAAACCACAGATAATAAGGAATACCTTGAGACTAGACTGAAGTCAATAGACAGGGATGAGCTTGGTCTCATAACAAATCCAAACAAAATATTCTGTAGTGACCTGTGGTGTGAAAAAGACCAAGGATTAGTAATGAAAACAACACATGTAAGTGAAAAAGATACAGGTTTTAGTGATAAGGATCAGGACCAGGTCAGTGGTATTGAACCAGCATTTGAGGAAAAGCCCTCAGATCAGGTGATGGACTTGTGGTGTGAAAAAGACCAAGGATTAGTAATGAAAGCATCACATGTAAGTGAAAAAGATACAGGCTTTAGTGATAAGGATCAGGACCAGGTCAGTGGTATTGAACCAGCATTTGAGGAAAAGCCCTCAGATCAGGTGATGGACACAAATGATTACACATGGAGAGAAAAACATTTAGACTCCAGCAGTAATTATGATTTAGTTATGGATGAGAAGGATTCCAACGATAAAATAAGTTCAGACAGTTTCATTTTGATGGGGCACGTTTGTAAGCCTATTATTCAGATGAAAGTTGATTCAGAAAATTGTTCTAATGAAAAGAGCAAGGACTTGACAAATGAAGACAGTTCAGATTCTAGAAATTTTAAAGAATTTGCTAATAATCAAAAGAGTGTTTGTGAGAAGGAGAAGAATATATTCATGTCTTTTGAAACAGATCATCCACAAAGAGACAAGAACATATCTCCTCATGGCCATGCAAGGAGACTTGATGATAGAGATAAGGAAGCATATTCTATCCAGCCTGCAGCAAAGGTACTTGAACCATCATCTAATATGCACATCTCAGAAGATTTACCTAAACATTATGATGAAGCTACTGTTGGTAGTATCAATGAAAGCCATGCAGAAATTGTTTCTTGCAGAATTGATATTTCTGGGGATACTATGAAACAGGATGATGCAGTTGGCCTGGTAGAAAAGAAGTCAGATTCAGAGCATAATCTTCATCAGGCTGCAGATATGGATTCCATTATGCTGCATAGTGGAGAAATGGAAGGTCCTGTGGACACAGACGGTGAGAAATCAGATGCCTCACATTGCAGTCTGCAGGGAGGCAAGATCGATGATTATCCTTGTAGTACCGAAGCACACATTTCCAGTCTTGAAGGATGTGAAGCAGAGACTGAACCTATTGCTCCATTTTCAGACAGTTTAAATAAAGAGCTTTGTGTAAGCCATCAAGAGAACTGTCAGTATGAAACTGCTCAGACCAAAGAAACATCAGAGGACACAACTGCGAATGTAGAAGTAACAAGTGATGAAAAACAGGGTTTACTAAGTTCTAAAAATAATTCTGAAACCATGTCAAATCAGAGTCAGTCCATAAATGAAATTCCTGATCAGGTATCTGAAAAGAATGTTAAAGATTCTTCCCATGTATATACTTCTTTTGAGAAGGTTGATAAAAAAGATTGTATGTCTTCATATAAACAGATTGTGAATGAGGGAACATGTGGACTTAATGGAAGTGTCTCTCCACTGATAGAACAGCAGGATGCAATGATACATAACAAGGAAGCTTTTAATGATATGAAATTCATCCAGCAGAGGACAGATGTTTCTAATGATGAGGAATGCAAAATGGCAGGAAAGACTGAGAATCATAGTAGGAGACGTTCTTTCACAGGTCTTCGCGATTTGTTTTACCTTACACAAACAGAAGGTTTACAATGTGTTCCTGACACTTTTGCAGTGAAAACTGATTTGGAGTCTCAGAAAAATAACAATATAAATTCTGATGTTTGTGAACCAAAAAGGCGTGGAAGACCAAGAAAACGATCTTCAAAGTCGAGCAGTTTAGATAGTATTGATTCAGGGGCCAGGACCTACCGTTCCAGAAGGAAGGTGTCAAATGTTAGTTATGCAGAACCCTGCTTAAGTGCATCAGAAGAAGAGGAAATGCATGGAGGATCCCCCAAAAAACATAGGATAAGCAAGAAGGAAGAGAAAAAGCGTGATGACTCCCCTCAAGGAATAGCTGGTATAGACTATATAGTGACGGGAAGGTTTAAAGGTTACAAGGAGATGAGAGTTGTCCTAGAGCAGATAGATGTAGATGAGGATGAATCAGTTAGTGCTAAGGAGTTCCTTGCAAGTTTGGAACAAAATTCAATACTTGTAAGAAGAAAGTCAAGTCCTCCAAGGCAGAATACAATTCATAGTATGATAGTCATTGGAGACACTTCTTTAAGTCCCTCATTAAAAAAAGATTTACAAATGTCTGGTACAGGATTCACATCTGAATTTCAGAAATTCCTTGCAGCCTCATTATCTCTAGGATCTGAATTTGGTCTTTCAAAGAATAGTAATGCTGAAAGGGTAAATAAACTGTCCTTAAGAAATTCTCACAAAGACAAGATCAAGCTAAAAGAAGAAAAGACAAATTCCTCTGACATCATTCCTGACATGAAGCCAGTTGCCTCTTGTTTAGAAGAAGAATCAGCACCTGGTGGAAATAATCCTTTAGGAAAAAACGGTGAGTTTCAAAATTCCACTGATGTAATCACATGTATCAATAATGCAATTGAGAAAATTTCAGATGGTAAAAGTGTTGAGTATGATTCAGAGTTTGGGGTGATTGATCTTAAATATACGTTTCCCAGAAAATTCAGCAAACATTCTATACAGCAAAGAAAAAGTGTTGCTGCAGATGAAGAAAGCAAAGATTCAAATAAAAGGAGGAAGAAAAATTCTTCCATGCATGCCAGGTTGAGTAGAGCTTTTATTAGTAGAAGGCCACGTCGAAAAAAAAATACTCCACCTGGTGGTGGGAAACTAATGAGTAGTTTGTCTGTCCTGCATGAAGCGACCTTAGCCAAACTAACAACGGGTGAATCTTATCCTGAGGTTGTTGTAGACCTCAAAAGTGCATCTGATAGGCAAGATATCATTGAGAAACAAAGGCACGAATTGTATTCAGATTGTATTGTTGATGACACAATAAATTACGATGATGTAATGTTTAAAATGGCCTACCTCTCACCCATTTCATCCGACAAGGAAAGTAAGTCTCCTCCTCTGCCTCTGTCTCCAGAGGAGCTTATCAGAAAGGCACAGAGGAAAGAATTTTGTAGAATTGGTCAGTTCCCGTTAGGCACAAGAACTAAAGATGAGCAGCCGTTGACCAATGACAAAGCCAGTTATATTTCAAAGTTGAGTTTTCATTTTCCTCATGGTCATGGGACCAGTGATTCTACCAATACATCTGGTTCAGACAGTGATACAGTACCAGATCTTATAAAAAGCAGTGCTGATGTAGTACAGCAAGAAAAAAGGAACAGTAATTCTGTGGGTTTAGTGGGCCCGGGTGTTGGAGTTAGGAAAGAAGAGCAGTCCAAATCTCCTAGTAGGTCTCCAAAAACTGCTGTAGTCAAGCTGACGTCCCTCACTTTGAAGGACATTCAAAACTACTGCTCAGAGGGGAGTGAGGGGACGCAGGGAAAAGCAGAAGAGTCCATCTCACCTCCAGATCTGGGCCCCCCAAATATCCCACGTTTTTCACCACACCACATTCCAGCTGTCAGCACTAACATTAACACACCACCATGTCTCACCCAAAATCGGTCCCCACAAGTGTTAGATTCATATAGCTGCAGTGATATTGATGCCATTCACAGAAAGATGACCCCTTTTTTAAAAGTGCCTCCTCCATCCATTGAAGAGATTCATGACTGTGATAACAGATTTGGACCACCTACCCTTCCTCCACATAAGTCTCCAGGAGCTTCTGTGTCAGAGTTGGGTAGAGTACAAGAGGAAGGTGTCAGGACCTGTTCATTTGGACCAGTATCTGACAGAGGTAGACATTTTTCAACAGGATGCTCCCTTGCTGCTAGCAGTTCCTCAGGTTCCATCAATATTGTCCACAATGATGAATTCAGTGACATCAGTGATGCTGAAAGTGATTTGTCCAACTCGGTTGACAACCTGTATGCCCCATTTGATCTTTCTAAGAAAGGTCACCCAGGAACATGTGAGAGGTCATGTGATAGTTCTAACCCAGGGAGAACCTCAAATAATAACTTTCATCATACTGAGCATCTTTCTGTGACAGATGGAATAAATGAAAACAAGACATCAGGGCAAAGGTTGTATACAGCAGATGTGAGTGGGAGAAACATGCATGACTCATTCATTGGGAAACCTTATAATTATTATTCAGAGACAATGGAATTATTTTCACCAAAATCTATGGCAAATGATAGACCAGATGCCATCAATAGACAGGACAAATCTCAGATAATTTCCCAAGGAGAAAGTAAGAAAAGAGTTCCTTTAGATACTTATAATATAGACTTCAACATGGAGATTTCAGGGGTGGAAAACCAGTCATTAACTGAAAGAGAGTTTTCACGTAAACATGTCAGTTATCGAGACATCAATATGGAACTAAGTCTGAATAGATCAACAGAGCAAAGCTTCAGGAAAGAACAGATTGTTTTTAACACTAAAAGTAGACCATATATTGCTGATAACAGAAAAGATGTACCATCTGTTCTTGACACTTCAGACTACAGCTTGTCTGGTCTTGGAAGGAGACAGTTGGGACTTGAAGATACAACTTCAGGAAAGAAGAGATCAAGTGATAATGAGGTTATATCAGTCCAGGATGAAGCACTTGACCTCAGTCAGCAATCTGCTGTACACAAAACAGTGGGGACTGGTTCTTGCATAAGAGGAAACACAAATAATTCAAATAGATCAAATGATGTTTCTGAGAAGACTGATTGTTCCTCATCAGATAATCCTAGAAAGGAGGCAGACTCCTTCAGTAATAGAGAAGGAGAAAAGAGAAGTGGTGAATATAATAATGGTAGACAAATGACTGACAGGTCTCTACTGAATACTAAGTCTTGTGACATTATAACCCCATTAAAACCACCTCCAAGTGTGGAGAGTGTCAGGTTTTCTGCTGTTTCTCTAGGATTAAATTCTGCTTCTGTTCAGGAGGCTTTCTATGGTAGACCTGAGGATGCTGAGGAGAGACCTAGGTAAAATTTTAAAAACTTTGGGACCTGTTTGCTTGCAGTGGCATGGATTGAACTTCTTCACCCTTTCTTTCAAAGTTTTTCTGATATGTTTAATTTTTTTTTCAACTATAATGCACAAAGGGGTTTTATTTGACTAAACTGGAATTTTGATTTTAGTAATATTTGTTTTTAGGAAATGTTTGTAAAATTTTCTAGCTTTAGTAATCTGAAGGCTATTGATGAATAGACAGTATTGGGGTTGAATCTGAAAGGTTAAGAGAAGTCTCTTTAATATTGAAATACTTTTCAAGACTAATCACCATTCCTTATTTTAAAGTATAATGAACTGGTAGGCCAATAACATACAATTTAAATGAGCCATTCTCTGTTGCAAAGTTAATTAAAACCTTTTTTGTATGGATTATAGTTTGAAAATTTTATTTTGTTGTTTTTTAATAGTAAGTATATATCTTGCACCTTTTTATTAGAGTTTGATTGAGTTTGCTTGAATTAGGTTTTCATAGCTGTTTTGCATCTTTAGTTCTTAGTGCCCAGATCTTAAACAAGAAAAAAATAATGCCTGGCATAGTTTAATTCTTTTTATCACTCCATATATCTAGCTGCCAACCTACTTATGTCTGTCTGTCTGATTGTGTATGTTATCAGTTACACCTACTTTATCTATTGATTAGTATCCGTGCATACCATTGCATAGAATGATGAATATTCATTCCCATTAAGTTCAGCTTATGTAAACAGCTAAAGAGAAAAATGCACTCACTTGTATTGTGACAAAAATCTCATGTATTCTCATCGGTTTATTAATGTCAGGTGATATAACCAGACATATTGTAGGGGTGTCCAAGACGGGAAGGAGGGGTTACTTCTCTGGTAAATGTAGGTTTCAAGTGGAAAGAAAATATAAATATTCAAATTAAAAATGTATGATTACAAAACCAATAGTTATACATGTAATAATAAAATGTAAATAATTATTATAATTGGGAAAATTCAAAAAATAATTGCATACTATTAGTAATTTTAAAAAAAGAACAATATGACAGAAATTGTACAATTTGCATGAAATCTGTTTGTGTGAAATTTTTTGATTAGCTTTATATTCTTGGTAAAGCAACTTTTCCTTGGCATACACTAAAGAAAACTCCAAGTTTACAAATTTTGGATGGTATATACAAATCTGAAATGGGTGATGATTTAATATTGAATTTGTGAAACATGTTAAATGTTCATTTTTGCGGGCTATGACAGGCAAAAGTTGGACCTTATTCACTGAGTTTCATTAATTTAATATTTAGTCATTACCCATTTGAGATTCTGTTTATCATATAGGTTTTTTTTTTAAGGGTAATAGTTTAGAGAGATAGAAGTAATAATTTCTTTTTTTCTAGTTCAGGGGCTGTACTTTTCATTTGTTGCATGTAAAAAAAAAAATAACCTCACATGCTTGTCGAATTAATAATTTGCAGTTCTATAACCAGTAACATTTTAAAGTAGATTTTAAAGAAAATTCAAAATTCATGCAGTGAGCAACTGACCTTCCTAATCAACAGAACATTTGTCACATATCTTTTTTCAACACTGGATCTATGATGGAAATGTTTGTATGGTGTCACATTTAGTAGACACTGGTCAGGATAGACGAGCCGTAGACATCGATTTTGATAGGAATGTTTTAAATTGTTTCTACCTAAGGTTTGTCAGTTTCATGATCGAGCATTCCAGTTGTTATATTTTTCATGTGAAGCGGTTATGCTGGATGCCGAAAAATCAGATTTAATGTAAAATTATTTGACTTGGACCAGTAGACATAGATGTAGACAAATTTTATTTAGAGGCAGAATCACATCACATAGAAAGAAACATTAGCTCATTGGAGCTATTTTATTGTGTAAAAATGCTGTGGTTGGGTAATTTTCTGTCGGGAGACAGGCACATATTCTTAGTGAAACAGAGGTGAGTTTATTTGCTACTTCAAGTTAACATTTGATCCGTGCTTTTCATAGTGTGTGGTCCATGTTACAGGCCCCTCACCCCAGTCTTTTATTCATTGACTGATACCCTTACTTTTGTTTTTAACTAACCCTTGTGGGGTAAGTTGGTCATATTTCGACAGACATGACCTTTTTTCCAACGCTCTTCAGGCAATTGATTAAAAGACTGGGCGCCAAAATGTTGATATTAATACTGGTAGTTAAAGAAAAGGTTCCTAAATGCATGGTAAGCAAAATTTCCTCCATTGTACCTAATCGGTAATGAGAATACCGCACATGCACACACAACACACACACTGCGATCAACATGAATTTTACTCTTTCTGAAGAATGATCGACTTATTCTATAGTATTCCTTATAATGATAAAAAGTTTTTACAGTTACCTTGTTTTTGTTAAATATCCAATTTTTCTTTCACAAGTGTGTATTTTCTAATTAAATTTTGGCACTGAGGTGACATTGAATCGTGAAAATAAAAATATTTTCATGGCAAATTACTGATGGAGCAAAATAGTAGATCTTTGTGCTGTCTTTTTGAAGTCTTGTTTAGATTAAGACTGTCATGTACAGGGTTGCATCTAAGATGTGATTTTTAATTCTATCAAAAACTTTAATACATGACTTTTTAATCTTTGCATGAATAGTTGAGCAAAAGATATGATTTAAGTGCATATTTTCATGAATAATGCATGCTTTATTTCTGAAAATATAGATATTACCTGGTTTGCTCTTGTATTGTGTTGCCGTTGTGGATTAACATTTTAGTCTGGTTGAAGAGCAATATTGGCTGAGGGAAACCATATTTGGTTGATCTAATACTTTAATTTCATTAAGAAAATGAACATATCTAATAACATTTAGTTGAATAAGATTGGACACATTTATTTCATTAAAGAAAATTCACACCTTATTCAGCCAACTCCGGCTGCTGTCATTCTTCCAATTGGCAGTCACCAGTTTGAAAATATAACCCAATGATTGTGCCTGGATTTAGTTTGTTAGGAAAAGGACATCACAGTAAGTTTTCACTGAAAGAAGTAAATGCTCTAAGCTCAGCAACAGTACCAATATTGTCTGCCCAGTAAGTGAGATGTTCTTGAAAATTTGGCCTTTGTTGATGCTGTCATAACAGAGCCTGATTGCACTGTCACTGCAGTGTAAGACATCAACTTCCTCATCATACATATCAGGGGTGACATCTTGCATTGTAGGACTGACTTTATATAATGGGTCAGCGTATCTTGACCCATGCCGTGTTGTCCTGTTGATTACTTTTCAATGATCAGCATAGATGCTAATGATTCTAATGTCAGTACATCACGCATGTTATTCAGCAATGTGTTGACTCAGAATCCTGTAATTTTTAAGAATGTACTGGATGTGTTTATGGAGACGACTCATGTCATTTGACTTTTGTAATTGGAAAACATTTGCAACCCTGCGAAAATTTTGTGTGTTACATTACTCTCAGGTGAATTATCATGGAATAAGGATACATTGCAGAAATATGTATAGAATAATGACCATTTTGTTTCATTGGAAGTAAATCGCATTTGCCAAGAAAAGACTTATTGGTGGCGCTCTACAGTTTCGTATTTAGCATAGGG
>QKMX01350883.1:13437-27536 GCA_003401595.1 Venustaconcha ellipsiformis
CGTTACACTCTCCTCTTTATTATCTTCTTTCTTTGTATCTTCCCCTTGCTTGTATTATCGTTTAAATATTGTACCAAGATATATTTATTACATGCATGTAGTATTTATTTCTTTCAAACAAAATTTATTTTTAACAAAATTGGACTAATACCAGTCAGCGAAATGTAGCATAGCGAACGGATTTTGTTTGATCCTATAGCGAACGGGTAGCACGTGGAGGTTACATAGCAGTGGGGTGTGCTCAATTATTTGTACTCTGAGGATAATGTCTAACTTTACCAGAGGTACAATGATGATTGCAAGATCCTGATGTCAAACCAATGTGGATGGCATCGACCATCAATGCAAAGCCGATTTAGCTGAGGTCTCTCGATTAACAACTTACAATAGTAGTTACAAATATTTGGTTTGTGTCATAGAGGTGTTTTCAAAATGAGCTTGCATCATTCATTTTACTTCCGAAAGAAGCGTCGTTGAAATATGAGCTTTAAAATTAGTTTTGAAATAAAGTGACCGTCACCCTTCATTGGATTATACCGGAAGAGATTACCCACAACCGCTCCATAGAAAACTAAGTGATGGTGGGTTTTTTTGGATTGTTTGGAAGGTCACTTACTACCAACAAGAAGGTAGAATGTTAAAGACAAGAGATTGGATTCGCTTTGAAGAAACCAAACGCACCTTTTACTATACTACACAGCAGATTTTTCGTGTCACTGAACGAGTACCTAGCCGTGGTTCTTCTTTCTATAAATTGAAAACATATATTATGAAGTGTTAAAAGCAAGTTTGTACTTGCTTCGGTTACAAGGAGTTGCCAAACATGAAGACTTATTAGATATCGAAAGCATTATCGATCGAAGAACGCATAAAGTAGGCAAACGCCGACTCGGAAAGAGAATATGCATTGGAAAAGGTATCCACCTAGTCTTGATTCTGTGATTTCCACTTCGCTTGTCATCGACAATGCAAAAGAAGAAATAACATTCATGCCATTAAAGACAAAGCAATCGTGTGGGCATGGTGTGGAAAATATGTCTCGATCTCAAGCAATCAGTTTGGCAGAGCCCTGGACAAAACTACAAAAAATGTAAAGATCGAGTACTAAAAGGTAGCGTATCATCTCCATTTGACATTTTGGATTCTAAAACGATACTCATCACTTCTTCCCCTGCTTTGTTTTCTATTCTGGGTGGAAACACAAAGTAATATTCAAAAGGCATCAACAACAACAAGCAATTCTTTCGTTACCTGGTTGAACTGAACGATGTATTAAATTTAATGTTTATAATAATCCAATGTGGTGGAGTACAACGTGGTGGAAAAACACAGCGTCTCAATTGCTTAGAGTCATGCCTTTCACTGTAGATTCTGCCATGACTGCTTACGAGGACGGAGGAAACACGTGCCACGTTCATCGTAAACTTATATATAATTATTATCTTCCAGCCAGTAAGTCTTATTGTGCCAGTGTCAGCAGTGAAAATCAAGAGATCTGAGACAAAGTATTCCATTCTCGAAAGGAAAAGTCACAGTGAAACTACATTTTCAAAAACGCTTCTCTAGAGCATTGTAACTAATGGATGTTTACCATATATGTTAAAATCAGATGTTTGTACGATAGTACTCTTCTTAAAAGCAATGGAGAATCGAAGGTTGCATGCTTTAAAAGATGACGCTTTGAAACAAAGAAAAGAAAATCTTCAAAATGCCCTCATCGATAAGCAAAACCCCAAAGAAGCCTTCTTGAGAGAAGACAAATGTGTGTTTCTTGAAACCGGAAAATACCTTTGTGGTCACCTAGTGGCCTCTATAAATTCGTTTCACGCTTCTGGCCAAGGCATTTCTTTATCTTCCACGCAAGGACGAGGCAGAAAGAGACGTCGAAACCACTTCAGTTCTCATAAGCACGTTCAGAGAAAGAATAGAAAAGAATTAGAACATCCAGAGAATTCGACTTGAATGAATTCTAATCTAAACAAACATGTTGCACCGAGATTCTTCTGAATGTTTCAAGTCAGAATTTGACTGGTTTTGCCATGCCTTCCACCATAATGACCATGCAATAATCCCAGTAGAATTTCATCTCGTGTGATATTTGACTGCCTTTTCCCAATCAAATTCAAAATCAAAAGACATACAGACCGAAGATTATATTTAAAGTTAAAGTTCTCAGAAAGGACTACATCAATCCAGGTGCTGATGCTAGAGGAACTTGCGTTAACAACTTCACGCATTCATTGTTTAGTATAGAAATTTTACCTAAAGTGCAAGTACTTTATACGGTGAGTGGAATTGAAAACTTATAATACGGTCTCTGGACTCAGATACAAGATAGACGATCATGTTTTTCAGGGACAGTTACCCAAACGTGTATTCATCGGCATCGTCAGCAATGCAGCCCTAAAAGAAGCCATCTTGACTAAGATAAAAATCAATCGAGATAGCTAGAACTACGGTAATGAATCATACCTTACAAACGTAACTTTGCCCTGAAAATAAATACTTGAGATTTTTCTTGGCACTGTTTGAGGCCACGGGACAGTTAGGTACCAACAGCAGGCACGGCAAGTTTGTACGACGGTTATGTTGGAGGATAAGTTTTGTCGTGCTTTGACTTTCGCTCCAGACCAAAGCAGCGACAAAGGACATTTCCTATAAAGTAGGGCCAACATCGTGTGTAACGTCTGTTTGCAACAGCTCTAACCAAAAAGGTGAAGGTCATAGCGTTTGCAGAACTTGACAACACTCTGGAAATCGGTAGCTTGCGAGAAATGAGCCTAGACTATTATGAATAAAGATGGAATACAAATAATCTATGCAGACGATGAAGTTTTTGAGCTAAAGCAATAAGACAAAAGTACAGCAATGACATAGAGATGGCGATAACAGGAACATCATCTAGTCTGAAAGAATTAAGGGTCTGGCCAAAGAACATTGCTTTGAATGTCAAAACGATCATCCTAGTCAGATTCAACACGACAAATGTTTAATGATGAGTGAAGACGAAATGTTGGAAGAGCATCTGGATTAGGCATGGAGTCTCATCTCCGAATAGAACGTTTCGCGAACGTGGTAAAAGGACTTGAGTGACCAATCCTTATCTTCGCTGACTTCTCTGGAGATCAAATGCTTACTTGCAAAAACGTACTGAGACGAGCCATGAATCGTCTACTTATCGAACAGACATTTTCGAAGAAAAAGTCAGGATGAATTGATGATTCATCCGTTGCCGGTAAAAAATGGATACCTGAAACGTTCAATATCTTCTCACGCACAGTTCTTACATAGTTTCTTTGTATCTTGTGGTCTCTGCTAAAAATAAACTTCCTTACCGCAAGCCTAAAGGCATTCAAGCCTATGTCCTTAACACAGACGACCATGATCTTAATGGATAGCCTTTTACTTTCCTAACGATCACATTGTGGTATATTTTGACTCCTATGGATCAACTGTTTTTAAGACATCATTGAATTTTTGTTAATAGAAATGGTGTATTGGCTCAATTCAATAATTTGAGATTACAATGAACACATTCTATGACAATATTGTGAATATTTTCTTTATCAACGCAGTCTTGCATATCCCTTAAAACATTTAGTGACTCGATTTGATTATTAGTAATCTAGAAACGATGACAAAGTAGAAAGATTGTTTGTGAGGATTATGGTTTTCTATTGTTTTCGCTAAGAAACAGACTGAACATCGATGGCAAAATGGCAATGCCTTAGATTACTGGAAGGAAGTTTATTTCCACAACCAGGGTCAGTCTTGTACCACTTTTCATGTTTGAATAATATTTGGTGTCTTTTGTTGATTTGTTTTTGTGTTAGAGAAGTTTCTCCCCTTTAGCAAACATGTTGATTTTTTAAAATAAATGGTGTTATGTTGTTTTAATTAAAAATGTATAAATATGCTTTTTTATATTTCTTTCTATCGATAATGGTAATGTTTTTATTCACGCCCGCGTACCGAATCGGATGAATATTTTTCATGGCATCCGTGTTTTAGGCATGCAAAGCATTGCGTTTGCTAGTCTGCTTGTTGTTTAATACTTTGGATGAATGATTTCATCACACACGCACACCATTCAATGATGTGGAAAAGGGACTGGATAATTTGTATCGGGTGTTGGATGATATATTGGATAGCATATTTTTGTGAGTTTATCTCCTATCTTTTAAGTCGTAAACCTTTTCGTCTTATAGTAGATGTATATTTTTAGAAGCTAAACAAAACATTTTGGTTAGTGCGTATGGGATATTGGATTGTAGAGGTGATGTGACGGATAGCATTTTTCTGTGATTTCATCTTCTTCTTTTACACCGAACGCCTTTCTGCTGATTGTATTTTTTGGGATATTAGACACATCACAAAACGTTTTGGATGATGTTTGTGTGGTATTGGATGGTATAGGTGGTGTGTTCGATAGAATATTTCAGCTATTTCATCTCCTGCATTTATATTGCACTTGTTTCGTCTGATAGCTGATAGTAGTTGTGGGATTTTAGATAATACATAAGCCGTTTTGGATAGTGTGTATGGGGTAGTGAATGATAGATAGTTATTCCCCTGTTAAATTCGCGTAGACCCTTATAAGTTTTCGATAGTAATCAAAAGTGGATGTTGGATTGCATATGTGGTGAGCTGAACAGTAATCAAAAAAGTGGGTGCTCGATTGTATGTGTGGCGCATTGGATTGTAATCAAACAGTGGGTACTGAATAGTACTCAAAAACATCGGTCTTGGATATTATCTGGAATTCTTAACATTACACTTTCCGTAAGTCCTCCTATTTCTCAACATGGAAATGACATATAATAATTAGAATATTACCACTACATTTTCCTTTCTCCTTATAAAAACATTTGTTTGCATAAATACTTATGTCCAAATGAATAATTTTGTCCCTATACACACTTTTGTACCTATACATACTTTTCCCAATTATACCATCTCCATGTTAAACCTATAAACAAGCTAAACATAGGATTTCCCATGCGTTACTATAGTGGCGCATATTGGGGTCAGCTCTAACAGTGTTATGTCACCTAAAGTGAGGTCTGCCAATTGTAATAATGTTGCTGTTTAGGTACTTTAATTCACACAGCATATCTCGGCAATGATGTGTGCTATAAGAAATTTTTATCTTTGACCTAATTGATAGACTTTGATACACCATGTATCATTTTGAAGAAATAATTAAAAACCTTACTGCGTAGTCGTCAGCACTATGGGAATTTTACTGTCAGTCAATTTCTGCGCATAATCATATCCATATATAAAAAATAAGGCCTGCTATTTTGTTTAAATGTGTATTTGATTGTTATCCAAGACCGCTTTTATTAAGGAAATTAACAATTACATAGCATCTTGATTTCTTCTCCGTTGTGGTACTTACATTTGTGGATGATAGATATGTTAGCTAAAATGCACCTATCACTCATGTTGCCGAAAATATATATAATGTGCATAAAAGGCAATGATAAGATTTACACAACTTGTATTCTTGTTTTGAAACATTGTATAAACAATGAATATATTTCCACTAGGTATGGTTGATTACCTGTGACACCTACTTTCGCATTTATGTAAAATGTTTCGCGCATATATAGCGCTGACATTCTGTGGCATTCTAGCTAGAATCGCCATAGAAATGCAAATTATGTACTTTCTGATCATTATTTCACAAAAAATGAAAAGTATAAATTTGTACATACATTCATAATAGCCGAATGTTAATCATGTGTGTAGTGAATAATTGAAATTATTCAAAACGTCAGCAACGAAAGATGTTTTGTTTATGCCTAGTTCGGTGGAAAAGCTCAAATTATGTTATTAATAATTTGAAGAAAAAAAATCCTTATGATAATGATTCATTCTAAATTTTGATATATTTATATTACTTTTATAAGTGAGAGAAGGAACGCACAGTAGCTATAAACTATACAGGATTTTTAAACTTATTCAACATGTATAACACGGTTTAATTATTTCACTAACCGAGGATATCTGTTTTGATACAGTTCTTGTCAAGACCATGAATGTATATGCCCTGGATTCTTATTATATATAAAATCGGTTATCATAAATGAATGTATTGAAAATGCAACACTTACTGTAATATAGATTAATACAAATGTACATGTTCTTGAGTGCTATGTTTTACATTACCCAGTTTAAAACTCAATATTAACTCGTCATTTGAAACCTTTTTTTAATACATGGCGCTTATTCCTTTAGCTCCTATTAAACACCTACAAATTTCGTGTTTAGATAATATCGTGCCATATTGTTGCATTTATTTCTCCGAGTTGTATATTTTTATATTCAATGACATGGAAATTAAGGACTGTCTATCATAAATATCCAGATATACACCACAACATTTTTCTTTATGAAGTTTGTATTCCATATCCCTTGTACGTCAAATAAACAAGGTCATATGGTATTGCATTTCTAGTTGACATGGCGACATTATCTTCTGGTAAGAATGTAAATATGGAACTAAACCTTGAAGAGATTTGTCAGAGTTAAAGATTGTGAATGTATACAAAGGTAGAATATAGTCACCAAGACGAATTAAAACAATAAATACTTCTTAAAATGATTATGGTGAGGAAAAATATACTTGCAATCAATTTTTGAAGCAACATTCCTTATCTTCCAGTCCCGTTTGTAAACTAATATTGTAAGCTGCTTTTGTTGTTGATGATGGTGGTGTTGGTGGTGGTCGACTTCCGTCATGCGCCTTTTCTATATTTAACTACCCTCATCCCAATATTCAGAATGTCCCAAAACGAAATCAGAAAAAATCAAAAATGTACAAATGATCACCAACATTTGAATGTCAATTAATTTTATGACAATGGGAGAAAATGGGACATTTTTGGGGTACTTTCTATATGAATTGTGTGTAGTCTAGGTTGAGGGACATAAAGGGTGAGCTATGAACACGGTTTGTCTTTTTTCGTTTTCTTTAAGGAGGAGTACAACGTGTCTAAAGAGGCTTCACTTGCACACGCTTTTTCTTTAATACTAAGTAATCACTTCACTAACATCGGACGTATCTGTTTGAAAACAAATATTAGTTCATGTATAAAATATAAACTTAATTTTGTCCTAAGCTGAGTAGCTAACAAAATATCGTTTATACCGAAAAATCAGACAACAAAACTTTGATATAGTAGCCTTACAAACGGATTCTTCAAATTAGGTTTGCTAATCAATATATCATGGGAGATAGTTTAATACATGATATAGGTTAGTATCTCCAGCTGGTAAATTGTGTATCGTAACGACTAAAACGTATCAATCATGTTGTTATTCATTACATAGCAGTCTATATCTTTATTTGTGGCGCTAGTCAGTTGGCAACCTTAGATTTGAGCGTTATCCCATTAAAAATCATTAATTTGTGTGCTAACCAGTTCACGACATTTGCAGCTATTGGGGAAACCTTTCATTAAGATTGTTACTTTTTCAAGGGTTGGATTTAGATGGTTGCATTAGATTGGTTAGATTTAGATAGGTTGTGTGGAGTTTATTGGACTCATTTTCCCATTGAAAATAATACACTCTCAGTGTAAATCCGTCACAACTTGTTCAATGCATAAAAAACACCATCATTCTTTTGAACTCGAACTACCTTCAGAAACAATCTGAATTTATCAATGGCTTCTTCGTGTGGATAGCAAACTTTTCTTAAAATATTTGTTTTCCACGAACATACAACACTATGCTTTATAAACTCGACTTTTCCAAAAGTAAAAACAAAATAGATTCTCGCCAAAATAAGTTAAGGAGCAATCTACATTGAGAGACTGTAAGTGCTAAGCATAAAGTGCCTCGCTTTCAAAAATCATTTACACTAATTACTTTCATAATGAAGAAACAACACTTATAATGAAGAGTGAGATGCATTTGAGCGTAGAGAGTAAAATCCCTATTCAAAGACAACACTCATTATCAGTAGTGATTTCTTCATAAAAGTATTAATTTGTCACTTCTTTTTGTTAAAGAAAGTTGTAAAACGAAGAGCAGTCAATCCTCGTGTATGTTTAAATTTTTCGCATGAACATTCAATGCGGTGCGAAGTCAATTCGCTTTCTTGACAATTTTCGCCATTTTACACCACACCTTGCTTCACAAATGAATCGCTTTATTGGAGAAAATTAAAATTTAGAATGTTCCCCTAGAAAGTAAATCTAAAGAAAATGTCATTTCTGCAGAAAGTTTAAATATCAGAAGAAATAGTCTTGTGAATGACAGGTACGGCTATTTATGGACCAAACTATGCAAGCCCTACGACCCTCAGCAACGGGTTGTATTTATAATGCATATTTTCTATAAAGCACATACTTGTATATCTAGTCTATATACAAGCAAACAGACCTGTTAAATGTTGTAAGAAAACTTAGAAAATTACATGACACCAATATTTAACAAGCATGCAGATTTTAGAAGAAAGGATAAAAATGATTAAGCAAGAAATGTCTTCGCATATTTTGCCTACAGTAGCAAGATTGTAAAGCATTTCCAAATGTATGTATTTTATGACCTTCAAAATGGCTTTTGAAAATTAATATTTTTTATAAATGTGTACCGTCTTATATTATTCTTACATGAATTTGCAAAGACAATACTATACAATACATCACCACACCAATTGAAGTTAACTTCACAACGATGTTTGTCACGTTTGCCACATTATTTTATGTTTGACACACGCATTCGCCAAAACAGCCTATATTCAATAAGAAACTGAACTTAATATATGACAACATACGAGCAGTAGTTTATAGAATAAAAAGTATATGATGTTGTTTCTATCACAAATGAAACCCCGCACAGTATAATATTATTGCTGTATAAAACACACGTGCACATACAGAAAGTGAAAGAGAAAGTAAGCAAACTCAGTCATGTTTTTAGTCAGACTGTTAAATTTGCTTTCTTTGCCAAATAATACGTCAAATTTAAAATGGTTTATCCATTTGAATACAATCTAAACAAATAATTACAAAACACAAAGGCTTCTTAAATATAAAAAGACCAGATGTCCAAAGTGGACAAGTCTTTTTCGGTCTATATAATTCACTGTACAAACACGTTTTTATTCGTTATTCCTTGTTCGGGACGGAGGAAGTCGCAACAGCTTCATCATTTCAGAAATGTCATTTCTTTCTTGACCCTGGAAGTATGCTTCGAGATAGACGTGTCAGTTCTTTTGGATCGTGTTCATTTCAGTTTCTATTTCAGGAAATGTGCAAATCGCCAGACTTCTCCACTTAAGCAAAGTGGTCTTTGATGGAGCTTTTTATGCATTTTCGACATGGAAACTACGGGAACGTTATCACCGATGGCAAATTCTGAAAATTAAAAACAGAATAATATTATGAAAAAGGGTCCATATAGAGTGCGAACACCTTCTGACCTGACGACATATTTTTCTAATACGATAACTGTTTAATTAAAGTCAAGGTTAGTAATTTCTGAAATTATAATTTCACACCTTTCTTCACATGTGATACTAATCAATATTTACTTTAACCAGCTAATATCCTGATTTCTGAATTTCTCTAGGAAACATTCAAACTTAAATACTTTACAAATATAATTTGCTTTGTATCTCTATGAATACACTTATTTTTACCCAAAACCTGCATCTTTAATTTCTGCAATAAGACCTTTCTTCACAATTCAGTTTGGCCCAATTGTTTTTCCACTAGAAGTTTTCCACTATTCAGTATAACGTACTAATAGGTGTGTGATTCATTTAAAAGAATTATATGTTTTTCTTATTGTACGGTCCATTACTCACACAATCTATTGCCTGGAAGTAAAATGTCTATAATAAAAATTTGTATCTATCATTCTTACACATGCCTCATTTATGTGAAATAAATATAAAAATGGTTCACCAAGTTTCTATCAACGAACAGGCTAATGACCATTCTTCCATTCAGCCGATAATAACTTGGATATCTTAGTAGGAGAGTGCTGCAATCTACATTTGAATAATATATGTTCATATATAAATGTGTTGCAATATTATGCTGCAAAACATTTGTGAGTTACTATAATATAAGTACATGCATAAAATTTTAGAATTGAATCAAGGTAGATATCGATATATAAAATAACTTTCGTTCATTTCAATTTCAATTCAAAGCTACTGTTTTAATTAACTATATTATCGTAAAATCTGCACGTACCAATGCATTAAAATAATTTCCAAATGTATTTGTTTCCTCAGTGGAAGATAGTAACCACTTTATCCGAAAGTGTATATGAAATTTTAATTAGTGTTTTAGTTGAATCTAATTCATTTGTAAAATAATATGACTCATTACATTTATTGAAAACCCAACAATCGCCAATCGTTTAAGAACTCTATTGTAATCTGTTTTAGTCTGTGAGGTGATTGTTCGTGGACTTACCGAGTGAGACAATACATTGGTGCCTAAAAGCTCTATATTTGTAACAACATGATAAACTAAACTAATTTTGTTCTAACAAAAAAGGGTAAAATGAAGTCTTTCTTCTTCTATAAATAGGCAGGTTTACATCAGTTTGCTTATGAAGGAGAAGTGAGAAATCAGGAACGGGCCTTGTTATTGTATCTTGATATTTATATTTCATGTTGTATGCGCTGGTTTGATGTTATATATAGAATAGAATGTATAATGATGTTGCGTTGACATTGCTAAAGACTACTGTTGACAGCAGATCTCAGATGATCCTATACTGAAGTATATTGAACTTTGTTTAAGAT
This sequence comes from Venustaconcha ellipsiformis, assembly GCA_003401595.1. Classification (NCBI taxonomy): domain Eukaryota; kingdom Metazoa; phylum Mollusca; class Bivalvia; order Unionida; family Unionidae; genus Venustaconcha; species Venustaconcha ellipsiformis. The sequence continues at coordinate 24,215 of QKMX01350883.1, forward strand.
ATATTGTCATGTAGTTCCATTCAGGCACTTGTATATTCAGATTGCTTTTAGAAAATTAACCTCACGGTGAATTGTGTCCCATTCAGGTTCTGTAAATAGAATGACATGTGAATGATCAGGTGAAATCACATCTAAAACATCGCTCAACCTACAACCTTCAGAGCATGTCTAGTTGATGTATTGCAGCGTTTTCCCATACCTTAGAGCATTAATCAATCATTAGCACTATATCGGTATTATGAAATAAGAGACAGGTCTCTTTCGGTAGATATATTTTAATATACCTAATGCAGTTTCGAGAACAATTCTATATAAATGTATATGAATGACTTATATGATTATCCCAATGTAAGTTGTTGTCAGTATATAGACCTAATAGTTTCTCCCAATCAACACTTTAAAGACATCACCCATTGTAGATAACAGAGAGTTTGTGATTACCAAGTGTCCGAAATCTTTGCGATTTTACCATAATAACATACTTATTGCTATCACTATTTATCATTTTAAGTTTTCTGGAGGTCAGTTTTTAATTTCTCCGCAATAAAGAATTGATTTACTACCTGATGAGTGGAGAGTTATGTCAACTAAAAATAATTGAGTGACTAACTGAACAATTTTAAGGATATTGAACTGACATTTTGCAGGATTATTTTGTTTCTAGCTATAAAATATATCAGTGCTTTAACTCTTTATTTAAGTAATAGATCAGTTATTCTGGTTTGCGATGTTCAGCAAGAGTGAGATCGATTGAATCATTTATGATCCTCGTGGAATTATGTATAACCGTTAAATAATTTGTACATTCGCTGAACTATTTTGCTTTGCAAAACCTCTTATAGAGTGGGAACTGTTGATATTGATCGGTCGTTAATTAGATAATTTTGATCTATTAATATTTAATATCTATCAATTTATATCCAATTGTACAGCTGTGTGTGACTTTTGCACTGGTTTGGGTTTCTGACGAAATGCGATACACATTACTTAGTTGAAAGATGTGTTAAAGGACTAATGAAGAACGTTTCAGGATTCAGAAACCAATGCCGTCCGGACTAAGAATTTTTTTACGTTTAATTCTTTGAGTTTCAAGGAGTTTCCCTCCTGTACAATATGTCACATTTACAAATATTCATCACGGGTAATTTAGTTTGGCCATATAATTTTTCAGCATGAAAGTAAACTTTGGAAGAGTAATTATTATGGGAGTAGTGACAATACACGCGTGCTTTCACTTAATGAACAAATATGACTATCTGATTTAGAGATATTTGTTCATTATTCATAAGCTCTTAAGTGATGAAGCTATTTTGGGATTGTGATTAGTTCTTGTAGGTATCTTCAAATCAAACAAGACTCTACTTTCTTAAAAGCTTGTTTGTAGTAATTTCCTTCAGCCTCAACAAATTACTGTTTTGCCATAACTCGTCACTTTGTACGTTTGTGCACATCCTTCTTTTCTCTAAACTTATCAGGTACATATCTTTATTTTGTTAATTCAGAGTTTGAGTCCATTTGATATTTAATCTTCTTTATTTGCTGGGTGCGTGTCGATCAATGACTTTGTAAAACAGTTGGTACCAAGTATATAAGACAATGTCTACATCAGATATACTGCTGAGTATTCTTCTGACAAATAAATCTCTTCTAGGTATTGGAGTTTGACTAGTATGTTATTCGAGGTACGAATCTGAGTATCAATCATCAGTCTCAAGATAGGAATTTGAATATCAGTCGTCAGATCTGAAATAGCTTCATAAAATTAACTTTTTTACATGCATTGTCACCATTTTCTCTGTATGTCGCCTAACAATCAAGCACGTACGAAAGATTTTATTGAACCAGAAACAAGCATTCAAAGCTTATCCCTGAGACGTAAATGGAAGAATAGTAGATAAATTGGCTTTAAACCCTAATAAATGTGGAAGTAGTGATGACCTAGTACAAAATACAGAAAATATGTAACTGTTATGACTAATACTACAAAAAATTATTTTGATATGTAACGTTAGCAAATTGGTTGATTCCTAATTGATCTCAGTGCACAAATATATGTATATTTGTATATATGAGTTGCTTCTCCAGCGCCCTACATCAATTATTTTTTAACTACATGTAATTTAACGAATAAGAAGTGCTACATATTAAGCCAGATAGAGAACCTTCACTTGCATATTAAACATATTAGACAAGGGATGTACCACTAAATAGCAGTTAATTTCTTATGAGAACGGCTACGTCAGTCCATTTTGGGTGAAGAGTTGTCGTACTCCCCGATTTATCTGATCAATGTGTACCACATATGAGAGCGCATGCAGTATATCTCATTTTTGTTCTTCGATGCTCCTTCCTTATGTTAAAGGATCATTGTCGCTCTGGGTCAACTTTCGCATCTTTCAACATGTAATGCCTTTTCCAATATTTTGAGGAAGGGACTTATTTTGACCAAGAAACAATTTTTCAAGAATGCTTTGTCCTAATACAACGATCGCTCAACCTGCAAATCGAACTAAAACAAAGAAAACCTGATCTGTTGCCACTGTTATATGCTATTTGATCACGTAAATATAGTATTCATTATACATTTTTTGTATGGCTGTTGACTTTCTACAATAATTGAAATACTTTATGGCTATCGTAATCCAGTTTTTGTTTTGTCTTTGTAAGTACCTTATCCCCCTGGCGAAAATACTCAAAAAGATTTTAATTCAATCAAAGGTTTCTAGTATGATGGTATTTTTATGTCATACAGAAATACAATCGTGAAAATTGTTATGGAATTTAATTTCTTGACGTAAGTTATGATCTGAGGAATTGTTTAGATCTTTTGATCATTTCTGTTTCAGGCAAGGACCTTTTGACATGTTCTTAATTAACCAATATCGCAAGAGATGTACATGTCATTATCGTATATTTTGCCGTCGTATACTATCGACAGTGTGCTTGGACCATTGAGGGTTCAACGGGGTTTAACATTAGACCATGGGTTCACATTATTAAGAAGTCTGAGCGCTCCACGCGAAATCCTAGGTTAAAATTGTTCATTGGTTTATCATGTAGAAGACACTAAAGGTTTCTTCGGGAAATGTAATGTTAAAGGTTTTTTAGTGTTCAGCACACAACCCTACTAACTAACCCTAAAGGGTAAGAGTGTTCAATCATTCACCATATACTTAAGTTTATACAAACATACTATCACACGTGATGTCTTTACTGGATATGTTAAATTTTGTTCACTTCCAAAATACTCCAAGCAAAACACCATACTATCTGACCCAAAAGTATATCATTTTTACATACATACATACATACATACATACAT